>CM040913.1:2998629-3046129 GCA_023029165.1 Gobiocypris rarus
TCTACAACACAAAGCAAAAGTCGCTGCGTGTTTCCACTGAGAGTTTCGTCTCGTATTTTCATTAAAACATTCACCAGTCATACGTAATCTGTCTCCATCCAGCTCAGAGTGACAGCGGAGGAGAGCTGCGGTTTTACCCAGGGGGTCAATAACAGCACAACCCGGTAAATAAACCTGGGCCGACGGCGGGAACGAGAAACAAAGATGACTGTTTCACAGGAGGGATAAACGCACAGATGGCGGACGTGTTTCGCTGTAGCTGTAGGGGAAGCTGATGCTCTATTCAGCAAACTAAACAAAGCTTGAGGCCTAAATTAAGACTGACGAGCGTGTGTACTGGAGACATCATCATATCTTTGAAAACAGAAGAAAAGCAAGCACATAAAGGGAAGGGAAAGGGAAATGCAGAGCAAAACGTGAGTCAAACTATTCTAGACGAGGAAGAATGTGTTATTGGACACAACACAGGTGAAGCTGTTTGTTTAGTTGATGCTGAGCAGCACCACAAACTCTTTTATTGTGTCCATCAATATTTAAAATAAAAGAGATAATATTGAAATAAGATAATGAGAGAGTGTGTGAAAGAGAGAGAGAGTGTGTGTGTATGTGTGTGTGTATGTGTGTGTGTGTGTGTGTGTGTGTGTATGTGTGTGTGTGTGTGTGTGTGTGTGTGTGTGTGTGTGTGTGTGTGTGTGAGTGAAAATGAGAGTGTGTGTGTGTGTTTGTGTGTTAGAATGAGTGTGTGTATGTAAGTGATGGAAAGTGAGTGTGAGTATATGAATGTGTGCGTATGAGTGTGTGGGTCTGTGAGTGTGTGTGTGAGAGTGAGTGTGAGAGAGAAAGAGTTTGTGAGTGTGTGAGACAGAGTGAGTGAGTGAGTGTTTAAGAGAGTGTGTTTGCATGTGCGCGAGTGTGCATGAGTGTGTGTTAGTATGTGTGTGTAAGTGTGTGAATGAGTGAGTGTGTCTGTGAGTGTGTGTGTGTGTGTGAGTATGTGCATGTGTGAGTATGTGTGAGTGTTTGTGTGTGTTTGTGTGTGTGTGTGAGAGAGTATGTGTTTAGTGAGTGAGTGAGTGTGTGTGTGTGTGTGTGTGTGTGTGTGTGTGTGTGTGTGTGTGTGTGTGTTGTGTGTGTGTGTGTGTGTGAGTGTGTGTGTGAGTGTGGGCATGTTTTTGTGAAATATCAGGACACAAATGTGTATAATGACATGGGTATGACACAGGTATTACAAAAGAGGGTGAAATATGAGGACGTTCCCCATGTCCTCACTTTTCAAAATGCTTATAAATCACACAGGATGAGGTTTTATCACAGAAAGTAAACTGTGCAGTCTCCTGTGATGGGTAGCGTGTGTGTGTGTGTGTGTGTGTGTGTGTGTGTGTGTGTGTGTGTGTGTGTGTGTGTGTGTGTGTGTGTGTGTGTGTGTGTGTGTGTGTGTGTGTGTGTGTGTGTGTGTGATGGGTAGGTTTAGGGACAGGGGCAGTGTAGGGGGATAGAAAATACGGTTTGTACAGTATAAAATGCATTACGCCTATGGAATGTCCCCATAAAACATGGAAACACAACATGTGTGTGTGTGTGTGTGTGTGTGTGTGTGTGTGTGTGTGATGGGTAGGTTTAGGGGCAGGGGCAGTGTAGGGGATAGAAAATACGGTTTGTACAGTATAAAATGCTTTATACTGTATAGATACTAAAATGCTTTATACTTGTACAGTATAAAATGTGTGTTTGTGTGTGTGTGTTTGTGTGTGTGTGTGTGTCTGTGTGTGTGTGTGTGTGCGTATGAGTGTGTGGGTCTGTGTGTATGTGTCTGTGTGTGTGAGTGTGTGAGTGTGTGTGTATACAGAGAGCACTTCTTGTTGAATCTCCAGTATCTATATATATCATTACTATGCTATAGCTTGAGCTGGAGTCGTGCGGTCCACTTTTACTCCCACAGCAAACGATCGAGGCCGCTATCAAGCACTCTTCTTCAAAACTGCCATTGCACACTCACGCTTTGTTCTCAACGAGATGAAAGAGTCCTCAGCCAAGCTGGAGGAGCTGAGAGAGGCGTTGGGAAGCGCTGGAGATCAGAAAGAGGCGTTTGGAGTGAATCTTACCCGTCTCGCAGTTCTGCCCGCTGAAGCCCTGCGGACACACGCAGATGTTCGGAGAGACGCAGGAGCCGCCGTTGAGACAGCGTCCGTCGCAGAGGGCTGCGGGTCAGAGAGAGGACAAACGGAGGTGAGACGGGTCACGTGACGGGGCGAGAGGCAGATAGATGGCTGTCTCACCTCTGCAGGTGGTGCCGTTGCCGGTGTATCCGGGTTTGCAGGAGCAGCTGTGGCCGCCGACGGTGTTGAAACACAGAGCGTTTTCATCGCAACTGTGCTGGCCCGACGCACACTCATCGTGCTCTGGAGAGAGAAATCAGACATCAGGTCAGCGATGCTCTTCTAAAGGAAATAATGCTCATGATGAATGTGTCCTTAAACGATCCGCTCACATCCCTATGGAAGCTTGTTTCCACCACAGAACACACAAATAACACTAAATTACTAACTTTTCTCTCTTTTTTCTCAGAATCCTGTGTTTATATATCTTGCCATTCTGAGAAAAAGTCAGAATTGCGAAGTTTTGAGAAGTCAAAATTGCGGGTTTATTTCTTGCAATTCTGACTTTATTTCACAATTCCAAGTTTATGTCAAACTTTTCATATGTAAAGTCATTATTGCAAGTTTATTTCTGGCAATCCTGACTTTATTTCTCTCAATTCTGACTTTATTTCTCGCAATTCTGAGAGTATATCAAAACTCGCAAATATAAAGTTAGAATTGCGGGTTTATATCTTGGAATTTAGACGTTATAACTCTCAATTGAAAGTTCATGTCTGTCATTTCTAACTTTATTTGTCGTAATTCTGACTTTATTTATTGCAATTCTGACTTTATTTCACAATTCCAAGTTTATGTCAAAATTTTCATATATAAAGTCATTATTGCAAGTTTATAACTGGCAATCCTGACTTTATTTCTCTCAATTCTGACTTTATTTCTCGCAATTCTGAGAGTATATCAAAACTTGCAAATATAAAGTCAGAATTGCGGGTTTATATCCTGGAATTTAGACTTTATAACTCTCAATAGCAAGTTTATCTCTGCCAATTCGGACTTATATATTTTCGAATTCCGAATATATTTTGGAATTCTAACATTATTTAGCACAATTCTGACTTTATTTCGCAAAAAATTTTGCTCAAATTTTCATATATAAAGTCATAATTGCAAGTTTATTTCTAGCAATCCTGACTTTATTTCTCTCAATTCTGACTTTATTTCTCGCAATTCTGAGAGTATATCAAAACTCGCAAGTATAAAGTTAGAATTGCGGGTTTATATCTTGGAATTTAGACGTTATAACTCTCAATTGAAAGTTTATGTCTGTCATTTCTAACTTTATTTGTCATAATTCTGACTTTATTTATTGCAATTCTGACTTTATTTCACAATTCCAAGTTCATGTCAAAATGTTCATATATAAAGTCATTATTGCAAGTTTATATCTGGCAATCCTGACTTTATTTCTCTCAATTCTGACATTATTTCTCGCAATTCTGAGAGTATATCAAAACTCGCAAATATAAAGTTAGAATTGCGGGTTTATATCTTGGAATTTAGACGTTATAACTCTCAATTGAAAGTTTATGTCTGTCATTTCTGACTTTATTTCTTGTAATTCAGACTTTATTTCTCGACTAAATATTTTCAGCAGTTCCAAGTTTATATCAAAACTCGCAAATATAAAGTCAGAATTGCGGGTTTATATCCTGGAATTTAGACTTTATAACTCTCAATAGCAAGTTTATCTCTGCCAATTCGGACTTTGCAATTCCGAATATATTTTGGAATTCTAACATTATTTAGCACAATTCTGACTTTATTTCTCGCAATGCTGAGAGTATATCAAAACTCACAAATATAAAGTCAGAATTGTGGGTTTATATCTTGGAATTTAGACGTTATAACTCTCAATTGAAAGTTCATGTCTGTCATTTCTAACTTTATTTGTCATAATTCTGACTTTATTTTTTGCGATTCTAACTTTATTTTGAAATTCGACCTTTATTTCTTGCAATTCTGACTTAATTTTTTCAGCAATTCCAAGTTTATATAAAAACGTGCAAATATAAAGTCAGAATTGCGGGTTTATATCCTATAATTTAGACTTTATAACTCTCAATAGCAAGTTTATATCTGCCAATTCTGACTTTTCACAATTATGATTTTATTTTCACAATTATGATTTCATTTTTCATAATTATATTATTTAGGCAAGGCAAGGCAAGTTTTTTTATATAGCACATTTCATACACAATGGCAATTCAAAGTGCTTTACATTGAAATTGAAATTAAAATAGTGATAACATATGCATAAGAAATAAGAATACCATGCGTAAGAATAAAAAAAAAAAAACAGGATAAATAAAATGGTTGTAAAGAGAATTTTAAAAATAAGAAATAGAAATATACAGTTGTAAAGATAATTAAAAAGAATAAAATGATTGTATTTAGATAAAAAATTAAATAAAAATAAACAAATAATAAAGATGATGCATAGATTAGATTAGGTGCAATCAGTTGGATGTACAGTGGCACACAGTGCTCATTCAGTAAAGGCACAGCTGGACAGATGTGTTTTGAGTCTGGACGTACAGTGGCACAGTGCTCATTCAGTAAAGGCACAGCTGGACAGATGTGTTTTGAGTCTGGACGTACAGTGGCACAGTGCTCATTCAGTAAAGGCACAGCTGGACAGATGTGTTTTGAGTCTGGGCGTGCAGTGGCACAGTGCTCATTCAGTAAATGCACAGCTGGACAGATGTGTTTTGAGTCTGGACGTACAGTGACACAGTGCTCATTCAGTAAAGGCACAGCTGGACAGATGTGTTTTGAGTCTGGACGTACAGTGGCACACAGAGCTCATTCAGTAAAGGCACAGCTGGACAGATGTGTTTTGAGTCTGGACGTACAGTGGCACAGAGCTCATTCAGTAAATGCACAGCTGGACAGATGTGTTTTGAGTCTGGACGTACAGTGGCACAGTGCTCATTCAGTAAAGGAACAGCTGGACAGATGTGTTTTGAGTCTGGACGTACAGTGGCACAGTGCTCATTCAGTAAAGGAACAGCTGGACAGATGTGTTTTGAGTCTGGACGTACAGTGGCACTGTGCTCATTCAGTAAAGGAACAGCTGGACAGATGTGTTTTGAGTCTGGACGTACAGTGGCACAGTGCTCATTCAGTAAAGGAACAGCTGGACAGATGTGTTTTGAGTCTGGACGTACAGTGGCACTGTGCTCATTCAGTAAAGGAACAGCTGGACAGATGTGTTTTGAGTCTGGACGTACAGTGGCACTGTGCTCATTCAGTAAAGGAACAGCTGGACAGATGTGTTTTGAGTCTGGACGTACAGTGGCACAGTGCTCATTCAGTAAAGGAACAGCTGGACAGATGTGTTTTGAGTCTGACGTACAGTGGCACAGTGCTCATTCAGTAAAGGCACAGCTGGACAGATGTGTTTTGAGTCTGGACGTACAGTGGCACAGTGCTCATTCAGGAAATGCACAGCTGGACAGATGTGTTTTGAGTCTGGACGTACAGTGGCACAGTGCTCATTCAGTAAAGGCACAGCTGGACAGATGTGTTTTGAGTCTGGACAGTGGCACAGTGCTCATTCAGTAAAGGCACAGCTGGACAGATGTGTTTTGAGTCTGGACGTACAGTGACACAGTGCTCATTCAGTAAAGGCACAGCTGGACAGATGTGTTTTGAGTCTGGACGTACAGTGGCACAGTGCTCATTCAGTAAAGGCACAGCTGGACAGATGTGTTTTGAGTCTGGACGTACAGTGGCACAGTGCTCATTCAGTAAAGGCACAGCTGGACAGATGTGTTTTGAGTCTGGACGTACAGTGGCACAGTGCTCATTCAGTAAAGGCACAGCTGGACAGATGTGTTTTGAGTCTGGACGACAGTGGCACAGTGCTCATTCAGTAAAGGCACAGCTGGACAGATGTGTTTTGAGTCTGGACGTACAGTGGCACAGTGCTCATTCAGTAAATGCACAGCTGGACAGATGTGTTTTGAGTCTGGATGTACAGTGGCACAGTGCTCATTCAGTAAAGGAACAGCTGGACAGATGTGTTTTGAGTCTGGACGTACAGTGGCACAGTGCTCATTCGGTAAAGGCACAGCTGGACAGATGTGTTTTGAGTCTGGACGTACAGTGGCACAGTGCTCATTCGGTAAAGGCACAGCTGGAGAGATGTGTTTTGAGTCTGGACGTACAGTGGCACAGTGCTCATTCAGTAAAGGCACAGCTGGACAGATGTGTTTTGAGTCTGGACGTACAGTGGCACAGTGCTCATTCAGTAAAGGCACAGCTGGACAGATGTGTTTTGAGTCTGGACGTACAGTGGCACAGTGCTCATTCAGTAAAGGCACAGCTGGACAGATGTGTTTTGAGTCTGGACGTACAGTGGCACAGTGCTCATTCAGTAAAGGCACAGCTGGACAGATGTGTTTTGAGTCTGGACGTACAGTGGCACAGTGCTCATTCAGTAAAGGCACAGCTGGACAGATGTGTTTTGAGTCTGACGTACAGTGGCACAGTGCTCATTCAGTAAATGCACAGCTGGACAGATGTGTTTTGAGTCTGGATGTACAGTGGCACAGTGCTCATTCAGTAAAGGCACAGCTGGACAGATGTGTTTTGAGTCTGGGCGTACAGTGGCACAGTGCTCATTCAGTAAAGGCACAGCTGGACAGATGTGTTTTGAGTCCGGACGTACAGTGGCACAGTGCTCATTCAGTAAATGCACAGCTGGACAGATGTGTTTTGAGTCTGGACGTACAGTGGCACAGTGCTCATTCAGTAAAGGCAAAGCTGGACAGATGTGTTATGAGTCTGGACGTACAGTGGCACAGTGCTCATTCAGTAAAGGCACAGCTGGACAGATGTGTTTTGAGTCTGGACGTACAGTGGGACAGTGCTCATTCAGTAAAGGCACAGCTGGACAGATGTGTTTTGAGTCTGGACGTACAGTGGCACAGTGCTCATTCAGTAAATGCACAGCTGGACAGATGTGTTTTGAGTCTGGACGTACAGTGGCACAGTGCTCATTCAGTAAAGGCACAGCTGGACAGATGTGTTTTGAGTCTGGACGTACAGTGGCACAGTGCTCATTCAGTAAAGGCACAGCTGGACAGATGTGTTTTGAGTCTGGACGTACAGTGGCACAGTGCTCATTCAGTAAAGGCACAGCTGGACAGATGTGTTTTGAGTCTGGACGTACAGTGGCACAGTGCTCATTCAGTAAAGGCACAGCTGGACAGATGTGTTTTGAGTCTGGACGTACAGTGGCACAGTGCTCATTCAGTAAAGGAACAGCTGGACAGATGTGTTTTGAGTCTGGACGTACAGTGGCACAGTGCTCATTCAGTAAAGGCACAGCTGGACAGATGTGTTTTGAGTCTGACGTACAGTGGCACACAGTGCTCATTCAGTAAAGGCACAGCTGGACAGATGTGTTTTGAGTCTGGACGTACAGTGGCACAGTGCTCATTCAGTAAAGGCACAGCTGGACAGATGTGTTTTGAGTCTGGACGTACAGTGGCACAGTGCTCATTCAGTAAAGGCACAGCTGGACAGATGTGTTTTGAGTCTGGACGACAGTGGCACAGTGCTCATTCAGTAAAGGCACAGCTGGACAGATGTGTTTTGAGTCTGGACGTACAGTGGCACAGTGCTCATTCAGTAAAGGCACAGCTGGACAGATGTGTTATGAGTCTGGACGTACAGTGGCACAGTGCTCATTCAGTAAAGGCACAGCTGGACAGATGTGTTTTGAGTCTGACGTAAAGTGGCACAGTGCTCATTCAGTAAATGCACAGCTGGACAGATGTGTTTTGAGTCTGGACGTACAGTGGCAGACAGTGCTCATTCAGTAAAGGCACAGCTGGACAGATGTGTTTTGAGTCTGGACGTACAGTGGCAGACAGTGCTCATTCAGTAAAGGCACAGCTGGACAGATGTGTTTTGAGTCTGGACGACAGTAACACAGTGCTCATTCAGTAAAGGCACAGCTGGACAGATGTGTTTTGAGTCTGGACATACAGTGGCACAGTGCTCATTCAGTAAATGCACAGCTGGACAGATGTGTTTTGAGTCTGGACATACAGTGGCACAGTGCTCATTCAGTAAATGCACAGCTGGACAGATGTGTTTTGAGTCTGGACGTACAGTGGCACAGTGCTCATTCAGTAAATGCACAGCTGGACAGATGTGTTTTGAGTCTGGACGTACAGTGGCACAGTGCTCATTCAGTAAAGGCACAGCTGGACAGATGTGTTTTGAGTCTTGACGTACAGTGGCACAGTGCTCATTCAGTAAATGCACAGCTGGACAGATGTGTTTTGAGTCTGGATGTACAGTGGCA
Organism: Gobiocypris rarus; assembly: GCA_023029165.1. Taxonomy (NCBI): domain Eukaryota; kingdom Metazoa; phylum Chordata; class Actinopteri; order Cypriniformes; family Gobionidae; genus Gobiocypris; species Gobiocypris rarus. Next base: position 3,007,108 of record CM040913.1, read on the forward strand.
CAGTGCTCATTCAGTAAAGGAACAGCTGGACAGATGTGTTTTGAGTCTGGACGTACAGTGGCACAGTGCTCATTCAGTAAAGGCACAGCTGGACAGATGTGTTTTGAGTCTGGACGTACAGTGGCACAGTGCTCATTCAGTAAAGGCACAGCTGGACAGATGTGTTTTGAGTCTGGACGTACAGTGGCACAGTGCTCATTCAGTAAATGCACAGCTGGACAGATGTGTTTTGAGTCTGGACATACAGTGGCACAGTGCTCATTCAGTAAAGGCACAGCTGGACAGATGTGTTTTGAGTCTGACGTACAGTGGCACACAGTGCTCATTCAATAAAGGCACAGCTAGACAGATGTGTTTTGAGTCTGGATGTACAGTGGCACAGTGCTCATTCAGTAAAGGCACAGCTGGACAGATGTGTTTTGAGTCTGGACGTACAGTGGCACAGTGCTCATTCAGTAAAGGCACAGCTGGACAGATGTGTTTTGAGTCTGACGTACAGTGGCACAGTGCTCATTCGATAAAGGCACAGCAGGACAGATGTGTTTTGAGTCTGGACGTACAGTGGCACAGTGCTCATTCAGTAAATGCACAGCTGGACAGATGTGTTTTGAGTCTGGACGTACAGTGGCACAGTGCTCATTCAGTAAAGAAACAGCTGGACAGATGTGTTTTGAGTCTGGACGTACAGTGGCACAGTGCTCATTCAGTAAAGGCACAGCTGGACAGATGTGTTTTGAGTATGGACGTACAGTGGCACAGTGCTCATTCAGTAAAGGCACAGCTGGACAGATGTGTTTTGAGTCTGGACGTACAGTGGCACAGTGCTCATTCAGTAAAGGCACAGCTGGACAGATGTGTTTTGAGTCTGGACGTACAGTGGTACAGTGCTCATTTAGTAAATGCACAGCTGGACAGATGTGTTTTGAGTCTGGACGTACAGTGGTACAGTGCTCATTCAGTAAAGGCACAGCTGGACAGATGTGTTTTGAGTCTGGACGTACAGTGGCACAGTGCTCATTCAGTAAAGGCACAGCTTGACAGATGTGTTTTGAGTCTGGACGTACAGTGGTACAGTGCTCATTTAGTAAATGCACAGCTGGACAGATGTGTTTTGAGTCTGGACGACAGTGGTACAGTGCTCATTCAGTAAAGGCACAGCTGGACAGATGTGTTTTGAGTCTGGACGTACAGTGGCACAGTGCTCATTCAGTAAATGCACAGCTGGACAGATGTGTTTTGAGTCTGGACATACAGTGGCACAGTGCTCATTCAGTAAAGGCACAGCTGGACAGATGTGTTTTGAGTCTGACGTACAGTGGCACACAGTGCTCATTCAGTAAAGGCACAGCTGGACAGATGTGTTTTGAGTCTGGACGTACAGTGGCACAGTGCTCATTCAGTAAATGCACAGCTGGACAGATGTGTTTTGAGTCTGGACGTACAGTGGCACAGTGCTCATTCAGTAAAGGCACAGCTGGACAGATGTGTTTTGAGTCTGGACGACAGTGGCACAGTGCTCATTCAGTAAATGCACAGCTGGACAGATGTGTTTTGAGTCTGGACGTACAGTGGCACAGTGCTCATTCAGTAAAGGCACAGCTGGACAGATGTGTTTTGAGTCTGACGTACAGTGGCACAGTGCTCATTCAGTAAATGCACAGCTGGACAGATGTGTTTTGAGTCTGGACGTACAGTGGCACAGTGCTCATTCAGTAAAGGCACAGCTGGACAGATGTGTTTTGAGTCTGGACGTACAGTGGCACAGTGCTCATTCAGTAAAGGCACAGCTGGACAGATGTGTTTTGAGTCTGGACATACAGTGGCACAGTGCTCATTCAGTAAAGGCACAGCTGGACAGATGTGTTTTGAGTCTGGACGTACAGTGGCACAGTGCTCATTCAGTAAATGCACAGCTGGACAGATGTGTATTGAGTCTGGACGTACAGTGGCACACAGTGCTCATTCAGTAAATGCACAGCTGGACAGATGTGTTTTGAGTCTGGACGTACAGTGGCACAGTGCTCATTCAGTAAAGGCACAGCTGGACAGATGTGTTTTGAGTCTGGACGTACAGTGGCACACAGTGCTCATTCAGTAAAGCCACAGCTGGACAGATGTGTTTTGAGTCTGGACGTACAGTGGCACACAGTGCTCATTCAGTAAAGGCACAGCTGGACAGATGTGTTTTGAGTCTGGACGTACAGTGGCACACAGTGCTCATTCAGTAAAGCCACAGCTGGACAGATGTGTTTTGAGTCTGGACGTACAGTGGCACAGAGCTCATTCAGTAAAGGCACAGCTGGACAGATGTGTTTTGAGTCTGGACGTACAGTGGCACAGTGCTCATTCAGTAAAGGCACAGCTGGACAGATGTGTTTTGAGTCTGGACGTACAGTGGCACAGTGCTCATTCAGTAAATGCACAGCTGGACAGATGTGTATTGAGTCTGGACGTACAGTGGCACACAGTGCTCATTCAGTAAAGGCACAGCTGGACAGATGTGTTTGAGTCTGGGCGTACAGTGGCACACAGTGCTCATTCAGTAAAGGCACAGCTGGACAGATGTGTTTTGAGTCTGGACGTACAGTGGCACAGTGCTCATTCAGTAAAGGCACAGCTGGACAGATGTGTTTTGAGTCTGGACGTACAGTGGCACAGTGCTCATTCAATAAAGGCACAGCTGGACAGATGTGTTTTGAGTCTGGACGTACAGTGGCACAGAGCTCATTCAGTAAAGGCACAGCTGGACAGATGTGTTTTGAGTCTGGACGTACAGTGGCACAGAGCTCATTCAGTAAAGGCACAGCTGGACAGATGTGTTTTGAGTCTGGACGTACAGTGGCACAGTGCTCATTCAATAAAGGCACAGCTGGACAGATGTGTTTTGAGTCTGGACGTACAGTGGCACAGTGCTCATTCAGTAAATGCACAGCTGAACAGATGTGTTTTGAGTCTGGACGTACAGTGGCACAGTGCTCATTCAGTAAAGGCACAGCTGGACAGATGTGTTTTGAGTCTGGACGTACAGTGGCACACAGTGCTCATTCAGTAAATGCACAGCTGGACAGATGTGTTTTGAGTCTGGACGTACAGTGGCACAGTGCTCATTCAGTAAAGGCACAGCTGGACAGATGTGTTTTGAGTCTGGACGTACAGTGGCACAGTGCTCATTCAGTAAAGGCACAGCTGGACAGATGTGTTTTGAGTCTGGACGTACAGTGGCACAGAGCTCATTCAGTAAAGGCACAGCTGGACAGATGTGTTTTGAGTCTGGACGTACAGTGGCACAGTGCTCATTCAATAAAGGCACAGCTGGACAGATGTGTTTTGAGTCTGGACGTACAGTGGCACAGTGCTCATTCAGTAAAGGCACAGCTGGACAGATGTGTTTTGAGTCTGGACGACAGTGGCACAGTGCTCATTCAGTAAAGGCACAGCTGGACAGATGTGTTTTGAGTCTGGACATACAGTGGCACAGTGCTCATACAATAAAGGCACAGCTGGATAGATGTGTTTTGAGTCTGGACGTACAGTGGCACAGTGCTCATTCAGTAAAGGCACAGCTGGATAGATGTGTTTTGAGTCTGGAACAGTGTCACAGTGCTCATTCAGTAAAGGCACAGCTGGACAGATGTGTTTTGAGTCTGGACGTACAGTGGCACAGTGCTCATTCAGTAAAGGCACAGCTGGACAGATGTGTTTTGAGTATGGACGTACAGTGGCACAGTGCTCATTCAATAAAGGCACAGCTGGACAGATGTATTTTGAGTCTGGACGTACAGTGGCACAGTGCTCATTCAGTAAAGGCACAGCTGGACAGATGTGTTTTGAGTCTGGACGTACAGTGGCACAGTGCTCATTCAGTAAATGCACAGCTGGACAGATGTGTTTTGAGTCTGGACATACAGTGGCACAGTGCTCATTCAGTAAAGGCACAGCTGGACAGATGTGTTTTGAGTCTGGACGTACAGTGGCACAGTGCTCATTCAGTAAAGGCACAGCTGGACAGATGTGTTTTGAGTCTGACGTACAGTGGCACACAGTGCTCATTCAGTAAATGCACAGCTGGACAGATGTGTTTTGAGTCTGACGTACAGTGGCACAGTGCTCATTCAGTAAAGGCACAGCTGGACAGATGTGTTTTGAGTCTGGACGTACAGTGGCACAGTGCTCATTCAGTAAATGCACAGCTGGACAGATGTGTTTTGAGTCTGGACGTACAGTGGCACAGTGCTCATTCAGTAAAGGCACAGCTGGACAGATGTGTTTTGAGTCTGGACGTACAGTGGCACAGTGCTCATTCAGTAAAGGCACAGCTGGACAGATGTGTTTTGAGTCTGGACGTACAGTGACACAGTGCTCATTCAGTAAAGGCACAGCTGGACAGATGTGTTTTGAGTCTGGACGTACAGTGGCACAGAGCTCATTCAGTAAAGGCACAGCTGGACAGATGTGTTTTGAGTCTGGACGTACAGTGGCACAGAGCTCATTCAGTAAATGCACAGCTGGACAGATGTGTTTTGAGTCTGGACGTACAGTGGCACAGTGCTCATTCAGTAAAGGCACAGCTGGACAGATGTGTTTTGAGTCTGGACGTACAGTGGCACAGTGCTCATTCAGTAAAGGCACAGCTGGACAGATGTGTTTTGAGTCTGGACGTACAGTGACACAGTGCTCATTCAGTAAAGGCACAGCTGGACAGATGTGTTTTGAGTCTGGACGTACAGTGGCACAGTGCTCATTCAGTACAGGAACAGCTGGACAGATGTGTTTTGAGTCTGGACGTACAGTGGCACAGTGCTCATTCAGTAAAGGCACAGCTGGACAGATGTGTTTTGAGTCTGGACGTACAGTGGCACAGTGCTCATTCAGTAAAGGCACAGCTGGACAGATGTGTTTTAAGTCTGGACGTACAGTGGCACAGTGCTCATTCAGTAAAGGCACAGCTGGACAGATGTGTTTTGAGTCTGGATGTACAGTGGCACAGTGCTCATTCAGTAAAGGCACAGCTGGACAGATGTGTTTTGAGTCTGGACGTACAGTGACACAGTGCTCATTCAGTAAAGGCACAGCTGGACAGATGTGTTTTGAGTCTGGACGTACAGTGGCACAGTGCTCATTCAGTAAAGGCACAGCTGGACAGATGTGTTTTGAGTCTGGACGTACAGTGGCACAGTGCTCATTCAGTAAAGGCACAGCTGGGCAGATGTGTTTTGAGTCTGGACGTACAGTGGCACAGTGCTCATTCAGTAAAGGAACAGCTGGACAGATGTGTTTTGAGTCTGGACGTACAGTGGCACAGTGCTCATTCAGTAAAGGCACAGCTGGACAGATGTGTTTTGAGTCTGGACGTACAGTGGCACAGAGCTCATTCAGTAAAGGCACAGCTGGACAGATGTGTTTTGAGTCTGGACGTACAGTGGCACAGTGCTCATTCAATAAAGGCACAGCTGGACAGATGTGTTTTGAGTCTGGACGTACAGTGGCACAGTGCTCATTCAGTAAAGGCACAGCTGGACAGATGTGTTTTGAGTCTGGACGTACAGTGGCACAGTGCTCATTCAGTAAAGGCACAGCTGGACAGATGTGTTTTGAGTCTGGACGTACAGTGACACAGTGCTCATTCAGTAAATGCACAGCTGGACAGATGTGTTTTGAGTCTGGACGTACAGTGGCACAGTGCTCATTCAGTAAAGGCACAGCTGAACAGATGTGTTTTGAGTCTGGGCGTACAGTGGCACAGTGCTCATTCAGTAAAGGCACAGCTGAACAGATGTGTTTTGAGTCTGGACGTACAATGGCACAGTGCTCATTCAGTAAAGGCACAGCTGAACAGATGTGTTTTGAGTCTGGACGTACAGTGGCACAGTGCTCATTCAGTAAATGCACAGCTGGACAGATGTGTTTTGAGTCTGGACGTACAGTGGTACAGTGGTCATTCAGTAAATGCACAGCTGGACAGATGTGTTTTGAGTCTGGACGTACAGTGGCACAGTGCTCATTCAGTAAAGGCACAGCTGGAGAGATGTGTTTTGAGTCTGGACGTACAGTGGCACAGTGCTCATTCAGTAAATGCACAGCTGGACAGATGTGTTTTGAGTCTGGACGTACAGTGACACAGTGCTCATTCAGTAAAGGCACAGCTGGACAGATGTGTTTTGAGTCTGGACGTACAGTGACACAGTGCTCATTCAGTAAAGGCACAGCTGGACAGATGTGTTTTGAGTCTGGACGTACAGTGGCACAGTGCTCATTCAGTAAAGGCACAGCTGGACAGATGTGTTTTGAGTCTGGACGTACAGTGGCACAGTGCTCATTCAGTAAATGCACAGCTGGACAGATGTGTTTTGAGTCTGGACGTACAGTGGCACAGTGCTCATTCAGTAAATGCACAGCTGGACAGATGTGTTTTGAGTCTGGACGTACAGTGGCACAGTGCTCATTCAGTAAATGCACAGCTGGACAGATGTGTTTTGAGTCTGGACGTACAGTGGCACAGAGCTCATTCAGTAAATGCACAGCTGGACAGATGTGTTTTGAGTCTGGACGTACAGTGGCACAGTGCTCATTCAGTAAATGCACAGCTGGACAGATGTGTTTTGAGTCTGGACGTACAGTGGCACAGTGCTCATTCAGTAAATGCACAGCTGGACAGATGTGTTTTGAGTCTGGACGTACAGTGGCACAGTGCTCATTCAGTAAATGCACAGCTGGACAGATGTGTTTTGAGTCTGGACGTACAGTGACACAGTGCTCATTCAGTAAAGGCACAGCTGGACAGATGTGTTTTGAGTCTGGACGTACAGTGGCACAGTGCTCATTCAGTAAAGGCATAGCTGGACAGATGTGTTTTGAGTCTGGACGTACAGTGACACAGTGCTCATTCAGTAAATGCACAGCTGGACAGATGTGTTTTGAGTCTGGACGTACAGTGGCACAGTGCTCATTCAGTAAAGGCATAGCTGGACAGATGTGTTTTGAGTATGGACGTACAGTGGCACAGTGCTCATTCAGTAAATGCACAGCTGGACAGATGTGTTTTGAGTCTGGACGTACAGTGGCACAGTGCTCATTCAGTAAATGCACAGCTGGACAGATGTGTTTTGAGTCTGGACGTACAGTGACACAGTGCTCATTCAGTAAAGGCACAGCTGGACAGATGTGTTTTGAGTCTGGACGTACAGTGGCACAGTGCTCATTCAGTAAAGGCATAGCTGGACAGATGTGTTTTGAGTCTGGACGTACAGTGACACAGTGCTCATTCAGTAAATGCACAGCTGGACAGATGTGTTTTGAGTCTGACGTACAGTGGCACACAGTGCTCATTCAGTAAATGCACAGCTGGACAGATGTGTTTTGAGTCTGACGTACAGTGGCACACAGTGCTCATTCAGTAAAGGCATAGCTGGACAGATGTGTTTTGAGTCTGGACGTACAGTGACACAGTGCTCATTCAGTAAATGCACAGCTGGACAGATGTGTTTTGAGTCTGGACGTACAGTGGCACAGTGCTCATTCAGTAAAGGCACAGCTGGACAGATGTGTTTTGAGTCTGGACATACAGTGGCACAGTGCTCATTCAGTAAAGGAACAGCTGGACAGATGTGTTTTGAGTCTGGACATACAGTGGCACAGTGCTCATTCAGTAAAGGCACAGCTGGACAGATGTGTTTTGAGTATGGACGTACAGTGGCACAGTGCTCATTCAGTAAAGGCACAGCTGGACAGATGTGTTTTGAGTCTGGACGTACAGTGGCACAGTGCTCATTCAGTAAAGGCACAGCTGAACAGATGTGTTTTGAGTCTGGACGTACAGTGGCACAGTGCTCATTCAGTAAAGGCACAGCTGGACAGATGTGTTTTGAGTCTGGACGTACAGTGGCACAGTGCTCATTCAGTAAAGGCACAGCTGGACAGATGTGTTTTGAGTCTGGACGTACAGTGGCACAGTGCTCATTCAGTAAAGGCACAGCTGGACAGATGTGTTTTGAGTCTGGACGTACAGTGGCACAGTGCTCATTCAGTAAAGGCACAGCTGGACAGATGTGTTTTGAGTCTGGGACGTACAGTGGCACAGTGCTCATTCAGTAAAGGCACAGCTGGACAGATGTGTTTTGAGTCTGGACGTACAGTGGCACAGTGCTCATTCAGTAAAGGCACAGCTGGACAGATGTGTTTTGAGTCTGGACGTACAGTGGCACACAGTGCTCATTCAGTAAAGGCACAGCTGAACAGATGTGTTTTGAGTCTGGACGTACAGTGGCACAGTGCTCATTCAGTAAAGGCACAGCTGAACAGATGTGTTTTGAGTCTGGACGTACAGTGGCACAGTGCTCATTCAGTAAAGGCACAGCTGGACAGATGTGTTTTGAGTCTGGACGTACAGTGGCACAGTGCTCATTCAGTAAAGGCACAGCTGGACAGATGTGTTTTGAGTCTGGACGTACAGTGGCACAGTGCTCATTCAGTAAAGGCACAGCTGGACAGATGTGTTTTGAGTCTGGACGTACAGTGGCACAGTGCTCATTCAGTAAAGGCACAGCTGGACAGATGTGTTTTGAGTCTGACGTACAGTGGCACACAGTGCTCATTCAGTAAAGGCACAGCTGGACAGATGTGTTTTGAGTCTGGACATACAGTGGCACAGTGCTCATTCAGTAAAGGCACAGCTGGACAGATGTGTTTTGAGTCTGGACGTACAGTGGCACACAGTGCTCATTCAGTAAAGGCACAGCTGGACAGATGTGTTTTGAGTCTGGACGTACAGTGGCACAGTGCTCATTCAGTAAAGGCACAGCTGGACAGATGTGTTTTGAGTCTGGACGTACAGTGGCACAGTGCTCATTCAGTAAAGGCACAGCTGGACAGATGTGTTTTGAGTCTGGACGTACAGTGGCACACAGTGCTCATTCAGTAAAGGCACAGCTGGACAGATGTGTTTTGAGTCTGACGTACAGTGGCACACAGTGCTCATTCAGTAAAGGCACAGCTGGACAGATGTGTTTTGTGTCTGGACGTACAGTGGCACAGTGCTCATTCAGTAAAGGCACAGCTGGACAGATGTGTTTTGAGTCTGGACGTACAGTGGCACAGTGCTCATTCAGTAAAGGCACAGCTGGACAGATGTGTTTTGAGTCTGGACGTACAGTGGCACACAGTGCTCATTCAGTAAATGCACAGCTGGACAGATGTGTTTTGAGTCTGGACGTACAGTGGCACAGTGCTCATTCAGTAAAGGCACAGCTGGACAGATGTGTTTTGAGTCTGGACGTACAGTGGCACAGTGCTCATTCAGTAAAGGCACAGCTGGACAGATGTGTTTTGAGTCTGGACGTACAGTGGTACAGTGCTCATTCAGTAAAGGCACAGCTGGACAGATGTGTTTTGAGTCTGGACGTACAGTGGCACAGTCCTCATTCAGTAAAGGCACAGCTGGACAGATGTGTTCTGAGTCTGGACGTACAGTGGCACAGTCCTCATTCAGTAAAGGTACAGCTGGACAGATGTGTTTTGAGTCTGGACGTACAGTGGTACAGTGCTCATTCAGTAAAGGCACAGCTGGACAGATGTGTTTTGAGTCTGGACGTACAGTGGCACAGTCCTCATTCAGTAAAGGCACAGCTGGACAGATGTGTTCTGAGTCTGGACAGTGGCACAGTCCTCATTCAGTAAAGGTACAGCTGGACAGATGTGTTTTGAGTCTGGACGTACAGTGGTACAGTGCTCATTCAGTAAATGCACAGCTGGACAGATGTGTTTTGAGTCTGGACGTACAGTGGCACAGAGCTCATTCAGTAAATGCACAGCTGGACAGATGTGTTTTGAGTCTGGACGTACAGTGGCACAGTGCTCATTCAGTAAAGGCACAGCTGGACAGATGTGTTTTGAGTCTGGACGTACAGTGGCACACAGTGCTCATTCAGTAAAGGCACAGCTGGACAGATGTGTTTTGAGTCTGGACGTACAGTGGCACAGTGCTCATTCAGTAAATGCACAGCTGGACAGATGTGTTTTGAGTCTGGACGTACAGTGGCACAGTGCTCATTCAGTAAAGGCACAGCTGGACAGATGTGTTCTGAGTCTGGACGTACAGTGGCACAGTCCTCATTCAGTAAATGCACAGCTGGACAGATGTGTTTTGAGTCTGACGTACAGTGGCACAGTGCTCATTCAGTAAAGGCACAGCTGGACAGATGTGTTTTGAGTCTGGACGTACAGTGGCACAGTGCTCATTCAGTAAAGGCACAGCTGGACAGATGTGTTTTGAGTCTGGACGTACAGTGGCACAGTGCTCATTCAGTAAAGGCACAGCTGGACAGATGTGTTCTGAGTCTGGACGTACAGTGGCACAGTGCTCATTCAGTAAAGGCACAGCTGGACAGATGTGTTTTGAGTCTGGACGTACAGTGGCACAGTGCTCATTCAGTAAAGGCACAGCTGGACAGATGTGTTTTGAGTCTGGACGTACAGTGGCACAGTGCTCATTCAGTAAAGGCACAGCTGGACAGATGTGTTCTGAGTCTGGACGTACAGTGGCACAGTGCTCATTCAGTAAAGGCACAGCTGGACAGATGTGTTTTGAGTCTGGACGTACAGTGGCACAGTGCTCATTCAGTAAAGGCACAGCTGGACAAATGTGTTTTGAGTCTGACGCACAGTGGCACAGTGCTCATTCAGTAAAGGCACAGCTGGACAGATGTGTTTTGAGTCTGGACGTACAGTGGCACACAGTGCTCATTCAGTAAATGCACAGCTGGACAGATGTGTTCTGAGTCTGGACGTACAGTGGCACAGTGCTCATTCAGTAAAGGCACAGCTGGACAGATGTGTTCTGAGTCTGGACGTACAGTGGCACAGTGCTCATTCAGTAAAGGCACAGCTGGACAGATGTGTTTTGAGTCTGGACGTACAGTGGCACACAGTGCTCATTCAATAAAGGCACAGCTGGACAGATGTGTTTTGAGTCTGGACGTACAGTGGCACACAGTGCTCATTCAGTAAAGGCACAGCTGGACAGATGTGTTTTGAGTCTGGGCGTACAGTGGCACAGTGCTCATTCAGTAAAGACACAGCTGGACAGATGTGTTTTGAGTCTGGACGTACAGTGGCACAGTGCTCATTCAGTAAAGGCACAGCTGGACAGATGTGTTTTGAGTCTGGACGTACAGTGGCACAGTGCTCATTCAGTAAAGGCACAGCTGGACAGATGTGTTCTGAGTCTGGACGTACAGTGGCACAGTGCTCATTCAGTAAAGGCACAGCTGGACAGATGTGTTTTGAGTCTGGACGTACAGTGGCACAGTGCTCATTCAGTAAAGACACAGCTGGACAGATGTGTTTTGAGTCTGGACGTACAGTGGCACAGAGCTCATTCAGTAAAGGCACAGCTGGACAGATGTGTTCTGAGTCTGGACGTACAGTGGCACAGTGCTCATTCAGTAAAGGCACAGCTGGACAGATGTGTTTTGAGTCTGGACGTACAGTGGCACAGTGCTCATTCAGTAAAGACACAGCTGGACAGATGTGTTTTGAGTCTGGACATACAGTGGCACACAGTGCTCATTCAATAAAGGCACAGCTGGACAGATGTGTTTTGAGTCTGGACGTACAGTGGCACACAGTGCTCATTCAATAAAGGCACAGCTGGACAGATGTGTTTTGAGTCTGACGTACAGTGGCACACAGTGCTCATTCAATAAAGGCACAGCTGGACAGATGTGTTTTGAGTCTGACGTACAGTGGCACACAGTGCTCATTCAATAAAGGCACAGCTGGACAGATGTGTTTTGAGTCTGGACGTACAGTGGCACAGTGCTCATTCAGTAAAGGCACAGCTGGACAGATGTGTTTTGAGTCTGGTCGTACAGTGGCACAGTGCTCATTCAGTAAAGGCACAGCTGGACAGATGTGTTTTGAGTCTGGACGTACAGTGGCACACAGTGCTCATTCAGTAAAGGCACAGCTGGACAGATGTGTTTTGAGTCTGGTCGTACAGTGGCACAGTGCTCATTCAGTAAAGGCACAGCTGGACAGATGTGTTTTGAGTCTGGACGTACAGTGGCACACAGTGCTCATTCAGTAAAGGCACAGCTGGACAGATGTGTTTTGAGTCTGGACGTACAGTGGCACAGTGCTCATTCAGTAAATGCACAGCTGGACAGATGTGCTTTGAGTCTGGACGTACAGTGGCACAGTGCTCATTCAGTAAAGACACAGCTGGACAGATGTGTTTTGAGTCTGGACGTACAGTGGCACAGTCCTCATTCAGTAAAGGCACAGCTGGACAGATGTGTTTTGAGTCTGGACGTACAGTGGCACAGAGCTCATTCAGTAAATGCACAGCTGGACAGATGTGTTTTGAGTCTGACAGTGACACAGTGCTCATTCAGTAAAGGCACAGCTGGACAGATGTGTTTTGAGTCTGGACGTACAGTGGCACAGTGCTCATTCAGTAAAGGCACAGCTGGACAGATGTGTTTTGAGTCTGGACGTACAGTGGCACAGTGCTCATTCAGTAAAGACACAGCTGGACAGATGTGTTTTGAGTCTGACGTACAGTGGCACAGTGCTCATTCAGTAAAGGCACAGCTGGACAGATGTGTTTTGAGTCTGGACGTACAGTGGCACAGTGCTCATTCAGTAAAGGCACAGCTGGACAGATGTGTTCTGAGTCTGGACGTACAGTGGCACAGTGCTCATTCAGTAAAGGCACAGCTGGACAGATGTGTTTTGAGTCTGACGTACAGTGGCACAGTGCTCATTCAGTAAAGACACAGCTGGACAGATGTGTTTTGAGTCTGGACGTACAGTGGCACAGAGCTCATTCAGTAAAGGCACAGCTGGACAGATGTGTTCTGAGTCTGGACGTACAGTGGCACAGTGCTCATTCAGTAAAGGCACAGCTGGACAGATGTGTTTTGAGTCTGGACGTACAGTGGCACAGTGCTCATTCAGTAAAGACACAGCTGGACAGATGTGTTTTGAGTCTGGACATACAGTGGCACACAGTGCTCATTCAATAAAGGCACAGCTGGACAGATGTGTTTTGAGTCTGGACGTACAGTGGCACACAGTGCTCATTCAATAAAGGCACAGCTGGACAGATGTGTTTTGAGTCTGACGTACAGTGGCACACAGTGCTCATTCAGTAAAGGCACAGCTGGACAGATGTGTTTTGAGTCTGGACGTACAGTGGCACACAGTGCTCATTCAGTAAAGGCACAGCTGGACAGATGTGTTTTGAGTCTGGACGTACAGTGGCACAGTGCTCATTCAGTAAAGGCACAGCTGGACAGATGTGTTTTGAGTCTGGTCGTACAGTGGCACAGTGCTCATTCAGTAAAGGCACAGCTGGACAGATGTGTTTTGAGTCTGACGTACAGTGGCACACAGTGCTCATTCAGTAAAGGCACAGCTGGACAGATGTGTTTTGAGTCTGGACGTACAGTGGCACAGTGCTCATTCAGTAAATGCACAGCTGGACAGATGTGCTTTGAGTCTGGTCGTACAGTGGCACAGTGCTCATTCAGTAAAGGCACAGCTGGACAGATGTGTTTTGAGTCTGGACGTACAGTGGCACAGAGCTCATTCAGTAAAGGCACAGCTGGACAGATGTGTTTTGAGTCTGGTCGTACAGTGGCACAGTGCTCATTCAGTAAAGGCACAGCTGGACAGATGTGTTTTGAGTCTGGACGTACAGTGGCACACAGTGCTCATTCAGTAAAGGCACAGCTGGACAGATGTGTTTTGAGTCTGGACGTACAGTGGCACAGTGCTCATTCAGTAAATGCACAGCTGGACAGATGTGCTTTGAGTCTGGACGTACAGTGGCACAGTGCTCATTCAGTAAAGACACAGCTGGACAGATGTGTTTTGAGTCTGGACGTACAGTGGCACAGTCCTCATTCAGTAAAGGCACAGCTGGACAGATGTGTTTTGAGTCTGGACGTACAGTGGCACAGAGCTCATTCAGTAAATGCACAGCTGGACAGATGTGTTTTGAGTCTGGACGTACAGTGGTACAGTGCTCATTCAGTAAAGGCACAGCTGGATAGATGTGTTTTGAGTCTGGACGTACAGTGGCACAGTCCTCATTCAGTAAAGGCACAGCTGGACAGATGTGTTTTGAGTCTGGACGTACAGTGGCACAGTGCTCATTCAGTAAAGGCACAGCTGGACAGATGTGTTTTGAGTCTAGACGACAGTGACACAGTGCTCATTCAGTAAAGGCACAGCTGGACAGATGTGTTTTGAGTCTGGACGTACAGTGGCACAGTGCTCATTCAGTAAAGGCACAGCTGGACAGATGTGTTTTGAGTCTGGACGTACAGTGGTACAGTGCTCATTCAGTAAAGGCACAGCTGGACAGATGTGTTTTGAGTCTGGATGTACAGTGGCACAGTGCTCATTCAGTAAAGGCACAGCTGGACAGATGTGTTTTGAGTCTGGACGTACAGTGGTACAGTGCTCATTCAATAAAGGCACAGCTGGACAGATGTGTTTTGAGTCTGGACGTACAGTGGCACAGTGCTCATTCAGTAAAGGCACAGCTGGACAGATGTGTTTTGAGTCTGGACGTACAGTGGTACAGTGCTCATTCAGTAAATGCACAGCTGGACAGATGTGTTTTGAGTCTGGACGTACAGTGGCACAGTGCTCATTCAGTAAATGCACAGCTGGACAGATGTGTTTTGAGTCTGGACGTACAGTGACACAGTGCTCATTCAGTAAAGGCACAGCTGGACAGATGTGTTTTGAGTCTGGACGTACAGTGGCACAGTGCTCATTCAGTAAATGCACAGCTGGTCAGATGTGTTTTGAGTCTGGACGTACAGTGGCACAGAGCTCATTCAGTAAATGCACAGCTGGACAGATGTGTTTTGAGTCTGGACGTACAGTGGCACAGTGCTCATTCAGTAAAGGCACAGCTGGACAGATGTGTTTTGAGTCTGGACGTACAGTGGCACAGTGCTCATTCAGTAAATGCACAGCTGGTCAGATGTGTTTTGAGTCTGGACGTACAGTGGCACAGTCCTCATTCAGTAAAGGCACAGCTGGAGAGATGTGTTTTGAGTCTGGACGTACAGTGGTACAGTGCTCATTCAATAAAGGCACAGCTGGACAGATGTGTTTTGAGTCTGGACGTACAGTGGCACAGTGCTCATTCAGTAAAGGCACAGCTGGACAGATGTGTATTGAGTCTGGACGTACAGTGGCACAGAGCTCATTCAGTAAAGGCACAGCTGGACAGATGTGTTTTGAGTCTGGACGTACAGTGGCACAGAGCTCATTCAGTAAATGCACAGCTGGACAGATGTGTTTTGAGTCTGGACGTACAGTGGCACAGTGCTCATTCAGTAAAGGCACAGCTGGACAGATGTGTTTTGAGTCTGACGTACAGTGGCACAGTGCTCATTCAGTAAATGCACAGCTGGACAGATGTGTTTTGAGTCTGACGTACAGTGGCACACAGTGCTCATTCAGTAAATGCACAGCTGGACAGATGTGTTCTGAGTCTGGACGTACAGTGGCACACAGTGCTCATTCAGTAAATGCACAGCTGGACAGATGTGTTTTGAGTCTGGACGTACAGTGGCACAGTGCTCATACAGTAAAGGCACAGCTGGACAGATGTGTTTTGAGTCTGGACGTACAGTGACACAGTGCTCATTCAGTAAAGGCACAGCTGGACAGATGTGTTTTGAGTCTGGACGTACAGTGGCACAGTGCTCATTCAGTAAAGGCACAGCTGGACAGATGTGTTTTGAGTCTGGACGTACAGTGGCACACAGTGCTCATTCAGTAAATGCACAGCTGGACAGATGTGTGTTGAGTCTGGACGTACAGTGGCACAGTGCTCATTCAGTAAAGGCACAGCTGGACAGATGTGTTTTGAGTCTGGATTTGAATGTGGCTACTGTTGGAGCACATCTGATCTCTTCTGGAAGCTGGTTCAGCTGCGGCTGGCACAATAGCTAAACTCAGACTCTCATTAGATTTATATCAAAATGTTGGAATTATAAGTTTATATCTCAGAATTTAGACTTTATATCAATTATCAGAACAGAACAAGCAAAGCATTCAGTTTTTTAAATGTTGTAAATATTTTTTTCCTTGTTTTGTGTGCATCCATTAGAGCACATGTTATGGGAACATTTCAATTTATCATTTTGCAAACATTACAAGAACATTTGTAATTAACATTTTGTTCTGAAACCACTAGTAATGAACATTAGATGACCGTCCAACTCTTTCAGAAAACAATGAACAATACATGTTTTGATTGTGAAAGACCAGATAACTATAAGCAAACATTTAATTAACGTTACTGGTTTGTTCACAACTTTAAATGATCCTTGGCAGAACGGGATCAAACCATCTTTATATAGAGATGCTTTTCACCACCATCCTAAAGGATAAAATCTGTCATTTTAACCCTTTTTAATGCAGAAATCTGATGCATTACAGATTTCAACACAAGCTGAAGATGGCAGAAAGCTGCAGACGTGACTCCATCCTCCTGCCCTCTAACTGACCGTGAGCGGACACTGAGATCTGTATCCACGAGGGATTGTGGGATACATTCATCTCTGAGACTGGCTGAGATTTCATAAAATCCTCCAGCAAACACACTCCCAGCGGAAATAAACACAAATAAGGGAATAATTACAGAGTGTGTGCATGTGATTCAGGAAGGAAACGCTGCGGCAATAGCTGGTAAAATGCTTTCCTTGAGTATTTCACATCTTTACATTTTTCACATTTAGTGATTTGACAAAAGAAATCCCTATTTCTTTTAGAAAACATGTTGTGGTCCAAGTATCTGGATATGCACCAACTATATATTGCACCATCACTAGACTTACTGTTGGAAATATGACACTTTAAAAAAAGCAGTACTAAAAATGATGTTTTCATTGCGCTGTCATAAAGCAATAAGCACTGATATGATCATTCGTCAGCGTCAGTAATGGTAAATCCATACGCTTTTACATGAAACATCAATTGGTCAGAAGTGTCTTTTCAATGTGTTGGATGAAAATATTGACTTGGCATAATCTGGCAAATGTCTCTATTTAAACGCCTAACATTGAGTTTCAAGGTTTATTAGATGAAAGGTTTTCAGAGAGGAAGAGCTGAGATTATAAATGTGATATTGAAATATGTAGTATGAATTAAATTACCCTCAAAAGTGCACAGAAAATGATATGTTCAAAATGTAGTTTTTGCCGGTCGATGATTATGTACTGGCCATGAAGCCTTATTTTAATTTTAATTAATATTTTTTTTATTATTTATTCTTTTTTCTTTTTTTATATAAGGACAGTTTGAAAAGAAAATGGATGCAATTATTTAATTGTTTATGCATTTTTAAAGGGACTGTATTTAAATAAAAAGGTGTGATTTATTTTTATTTTTAATGTATTTAGTTTTGTACTTTTATTTATTCTTTATTTTCTCATTTCTTTATGTATTCATTTAATCATATATTTATTATTACTTTCGTTTTTTTAACACGGATTGTATTAATTTATTAATTTATGTATTTTTAGGCTGAAGGTTAATCCATCTCTTTCCCAAGACACATGAAGAAGAGGTAAAATTCATCAAATTCAGTCGACGTTTGTATGTCTAATTTAAATCGCTTCCATCATTTGCATCAGAATATCCTCATATATTTCTATCTAAACCTCATATTATGTTGCGGCTCCTAATATAGTTTCCGTCCAGCTGGCGAGTGACCCGTGAAAGCCAGTTTTATTGACATTTGGCTCTTGGCGAGTATTAATTTTAGACCCTGTGTGAAGGCATCTCGCAGGTGTGAATGAAAATGATATTTTTATTGCATAAAATGCCTTCAGAGCTGTCATAGTTCCTCTAATTAATATAAAATCAGAAGGAAACGAACACTGGCTTCATATCAAAGAAGGCCGCCAACATTTCCCATCATTACTACATTCAGCAGAGCCAAGAACCGAATGAATAAATCAATCGCCATCCCATATGCCTGCTTTAGATTTATTAAAGAGGTCAAATCATAAAAAAGAGATGCAAGAGAGAGATATGAATATGAAAAATACCGTAACTTTCAGAAATTCCTCTTGAGTCTAAAAAAAGCATGTTTAGAATCTACTTCAGTTCTAATTTAATATTTGCACGCTGCCAAAAAATGATCAGTATTGTTTTCCAGTACAAAAATATCTAACGCTCTTAAATCAAGATACATTTACAGGAGAAGCAAAGCGTCTTCTGACTCCATTGGCAGACGTTTTTAAACACTTCATTTTTGATATTTTGTTCCAGTAAACAAGACTTACTATCTGAATAAGTAATTTTGCGTCTCAAGTTAGTGCATCTTGATTTAAGAATGTTGAAATATATTTGTACTGAAAATTAGACAAAACTAGTTTTCTGCAATGCATTTGTTGTATTTTTCAGTAGTCTAAAGGAGCACAACGACACTTTGTTCACCTCAGTGTCCTGAAACCCATCAATGTCGTTCACCGAGTGTCCTGAGTTTCTTCATGCAAACTGGAAATGACAGTTTCAATCCCAAAGAGATGAATGCAACAGACTGCATTATAAGACGTCCACACACACACACACAGACAGGCCCAAACATGCATTGTGTTGCTGTCTATCACAGCGGCACAGAACGGAGATGTCAGATGAGAGGATTAGCTCAAGGTCACCGCCGCCCGCCGGCCGTCACACCTGCAGGACGATCGCATCGGGATCGAGAGAAGCTGCGACACTGCTGCGCTTCTGTCATTCATGCAGCAGGCAGATAAACAATCAATTATGTACAGGCGGTCATCAGGGACGCCTCAGTTCTCTGTGCAGAGACTGCGCCGCTGCATGAAAAAATCATGCTTGTCCTCTGTATTTCCGTTTCGTTAACAAAATAAGAATGAAGATTTTTCTGATTATATGCATGTATCAGCTGTAATGCACTTATCCAAATAGCAAAAGCAGTCAAAATGTTCATTAGCGTTCAAAAAAATTCAAAAAGAATTAGCGTTTAACTTGCAATCTGCAGAGGAGTGTAAAAATATGTTCAAACACTCCATTTAATGTCAAAGGACTTTACATGCACACAAGTTCATAAGCTCTTTCTCAAAATTTGTACTTTTCTGTCATTATTTTGGATGTAGTAAAACAGCAGAATATGTGTATTTTCTTCGGTCACTGACCTTGAAATCATAAAACAATGTCAAACATGTGGAAATGGACTGAGAATTGAGCAGATAGTTGTGATCTGGCTCAGAGGAAGATGGGAATCATGTCTTTGTGGCAGTTTTTCTGCTGATTAAGTGATAATACTAGACTTCTTCATTGTAAATGGCTGTCGAAAGCAAAAAATGCTATGAAATGCACATCATATTTTGTGAGAAAGTGATGAGCTAGAGCAAAACAGACATTATTTTTTGAATCAGCACCCCAAAATTAGGGAGAACTGCAGAAAATATGATGCTGGCCGGTGAAATCGGCAGCAAAACGTGAGCTTTAAGCAGAGAAAAATCCCATCTGAAGAAGTCTGCATCGGTCGCACGCTCACGCTGAAGTCGTCTGCTCTGTTATGGCATGCACCAAAGTGGTGGGATGACGTGATTGGCGTTTTAAAGATGTGCCGCACCAGCAGGGGGCCGCACGGTGCTGATGGATGAAAACAAAACAAGAATTACAGCCACTCCGCATTTTTCAGACTCGCCAATTACTGATGACGCCTCAAAACACGTCCTGCGCTTTCAAACGCACTGAAAAGCCTCACGCAGGGAAGTTTCATGAAAAGACGCCGCAAATGAAGGTTGAGTTCTGGAAATGACAATCAGGCCTTTAAATGGCTTTTGATTGGCTGTGCTGGGGCTGACAGCATGACTTATCCTGCTTTGATGCTGCTTGATCAAGAAAGTTATTATGGTTAAGAATTAGAGCCGCTCCAGTGTTATTGGTTAAACTAGTTAAGGACATATGTTGGAAGCTGTGTTATTGGTTAAACTAGTTAAGGAATTTTGTAGGAAATTGTGTTATCGGTTAAACTAGTTAAGGAATTTTGTTGGAAATGGTGTTATCGGTTAAACTAGTTAAGGAATTTTGTTGGAAATGGTGTTATCGGTTAAACTAGTTAAGGAATTTTGTTGGAAATGGTGTTATCGGTTAAACTAGTTAAGGACTTTAGTTGGAAGCTGTGTAATCGGTTCAACTAGTTAAGGAATTTTGTAGGAAATGGTGTTATCGGTTAAACTAGTTAAGGAATTTTGTTGGAAATGGTGTTATCGGTTAAACTAGTTAAGGAATTTTGTTGGAAATGGTGTTATCGGTTAAACTAGTTAAGGAATTTTGTTGGAAATGGTGTTATCGGTTAAACTAGTTAAGGACTTTAGTTGGAAGCTGTGTAATCGGTTCAACTAGTTAAGGAATTTTGTTGGAAGCTATGTTATCGGTTAAACTAGTTAAGGAATTTTGTTGGAAATGGTGTTATCGGTTAAACTAGTTAAGGAATTTTGTTGGAAATGGTGTTATCGGTTAAACTAGTTAAGGAATTTTGTTGGAAATGGTGTTATCGGTTAAACTAGTTAAGGACTTTAGTTGGAAGCTGTGTAATCGGTTCAACTAGTTAAGGACTTTTGTTGGAAGCTGTGTAATCGGTTCAACTAGTTAAGGACTTTTGTCGGAAGCGGTATTATCAGTTAAACTAGTTAAGAACTTTTGTCGGAAGCAGTGTTATCGGTTAAACTAGTTACAAACTTTTGTTGGAAGCTGTTATCGGTTAAACTAGTTATGGACTTTTGTTGGAAGTGTGCTTTTCAGTTAAACTAGTTAATGGCTTTAGTTGGAAGCTGTGTTATCAGTTAAACTAGTTAAGGACTTTTGTTGGAAGCAGTGTTGTTGGTTAAAATAGTTAAGAACTTTTGTTGGAAGCAGTGTTATCAGTTAAACTAGTTACAAACTTTTGTTGAAAGTGTGGTTTTCAGTTAAACTAGTTAACAACTTTTGTTGGAAGTGGTGTTATTGGTTAAACTAGTTAAGAACTTTTGTTGGAAGCAGTGTTCTTGGTTAAACTAGTTAAGGATTTTAGTTGAAAGCTGTGTTGTTGGTTAAACTAGTTAAGGACTTTTGTTGGAAGTGTGGTTTTCAGTTAAACTAGTTAAGGACTTTTGTTGGAAGTGTTGTTATCGGTTATACTAGTTAAGAACTTTTGTTGGAAGCGGTGTTATTGGTTAAACTAGATAAGAACTTTTGTTGGAAGCTGTTATCGGTTAAACTAGTTAAGGACTTTTGTTGGAAGCAGTGTTGTTGGTTAAACTAGTTAAGGACTTTTGTTGGAAGCAGTGTTGTTGGTTAAACTAGTTAAGGACTTTTGTTGGAAGTGTGGTTTTCAGTTAAACTAGTTAATGACTTTTGTTGGAAAAAATCAATTAAATGAAAATTTTAATTGTTGCCTTGGCAACAAACTGAAATAAGTTTAGGTTGAAATACTAAAATTACTAAATGAACTGAAACTTAAAGTTAAGAAATTTGAATCAAAAATATAATACAAATGACAAAAGCACATACAATTACTTATAATTAAACTAAATTTAAATGAATAATGAAAAGTTAAATCAAAATATTAATACATTTATATAGTATATAATAGTATATAATGTAGTATATAATGGTATAAAAATAACATGATAAATATCCCTTAAAAAACCCTACATTTACTTGAGAATGAAAGTTTTGGAAGATTTGTTGTTTCAGACAATACATACTAAATAAAGTTTGTTTTATTTACCCTTTTGGCAACTAGTTGTTTTTCTTCTTGTTTTGAACATAAATCTAATAAACTGGTGAGGTTTGTGCATTTGCCAAAAGGCTTAGAAAAAAAAACTCAATTCAAGAGATATTCTTTGAAAACATTTCTTAATATTGTCATATATTTATATTTGTATAACTCAAAAAATATAAATAAATACATGTAAAAAAAATCATGTTTATTTATATATTTCTGGAATTTTTTGCAGATTTTTTTTGGCAGTGCAGGATGTTAAATGGATCTTTATGATTTGCGTGAGCCGCTCTACGAGTCTATAACCTTCATTTAATCTCATGAAAGCAGCAAAACGTTTGGTTATAAAGATTCTCCTCTGACTATAAGTTGTGCACGTTTTATTGACCTCAAAGGGTGTGAAATTTGGGTCTGAATGAAACACGTTCAATCAAAAGAAGTTACGGCCTATTCAGCCTGGCACTTGAACTCCAAAATGAGGGTTTTCATTTCCCATAATCCCGCTGCCGCTGCCTGGACAAAATCACATTCACAAGGAGAGACTGCGGAGGCCTCTGTCCACGACTCCACTGCAGGAAATGAACAGAATCCAGGAGCTGGGATGTGTTTGAGGTGAGATACAGGACTGGAGAATGGAGTCGCGGTACAGCACCGCCAGCGGCCACTTTGAATTGGTCCTTTCTAATCCGTGGCGGTAAAGAATGGACACACGCACACACACACCCGGTGTGGAGTCAGCCGATTCTGCTATCTCAGATAACACCTTTCTTACACACCGCAGGAAAGACTAATAACAGAGCTAGAGATTACGGGGCTAATCGTTGGGTGCATTGGAAACACTCAAGGGCCCCAAACACACACACACAGAGGAGAGGAAAGAACATCTCTTGTTTCTACTAGACAGCAATGAGATTAAATAGAGTGCAAGAGAAGACTTGCTTAAAGGAACAGCTCACCAACATTCACATTAATATTTCAAACATCTTCTTTTGTGATTCACAGCAGAAAGTAACTCACACAGGCCTGGAACAACATGAGGAAGAGTAAATGATCATTTCTGACTATGTATCTGATTTCAGGATATAAATTTGATGCACAGACTAAGGGAGAACATAATTTTTTTGGAGATCGTCATTAAGTCTCAATGAAAAGCGAGATTTGAGCAGGAGAAGAGCGGATGACGCCAGCAACACCAGTGATGAACTGAATGCAATGTAAGTCGCTTCAGACAAAAAGCATCTGCCAAATACATAAATGCAGCTGTTAAACTGACACTGTTCATTTTGATAATCACAGATTTCATCGCTAGTAGAATCTATAAGTACATGAACGCTTCAAATCCATGCCAGTATTTGTCAAATCCGAGCCTAGCTAACAGATGAGAGTTTGTTTAACGCCTCGTAACTCCAGCTCAGGGCATCAGCGCTCCGTTAGCAGAACTGCAAGCTCAGTCGTAAAGCCAGCGGCCATCTGCGCACGACCAATCAAACATTTATCAATATAGTTTTTCCAAGAACAAACTGCTGCGCTCTGCATTTCACAACTAATTACCTTCCCTACAGAGAAAGCATTAGACTTATCAGGGTCGACGCAGGTCTGGATTAGCCGTGTGTGAAGTGTGTTTGTGTGCGGCCTTTGAGGAAGAGGAAAACCTCTCTCTTAGGGCTTCCGTCTTAAGCAAACAGAAGTGCCGGAGCTATTAATTACAGCACCTGTAGCGTTAATATGAGGGAGGGCGTAGAACTTCATTTTGCAGTCTCCTTAAAGCTGCAACACATGAGATGTTCTGCATTTGAGGCTTGAGAGCGGATCCATCTCATTAAAACGTGTACGCTTGCAGCTGAACGCGGGCGGCATTTGAAGCATCGTACCGTACGCACTCGTTGGGTTTTATTCTCGTTTTTCATGAAGTCAAGCTCAAAAAGAGGGAATGAAATTAAAGTAGCGCTGGGACGAGCAGGGGAGAACTTGGCAGAGTGCAGCGGAGCCTGGCACCAGTTCGCTTTGAAACAATAGAATCCGCAAGGACGGAGAAACCAATACAGACTTACGAATATTCCCAGAATATCTTCCAAAGCAGCTTTTTACATAATGAAACAACCTGGCAACACAAAACTGGGGAAAATAGCCTTTTATTCACATGCATCAAATGAAATGGCAATCTGTTTACTTTTGATTGGCTGTGCTGGTGCTGACAGCATGACTTCACATTATGGTTTGTCCTGCTTTGATGCTGGTTGACCAAGGAAATTATTCTTGTTAAACTACTTGGGAATTATAGCCACTCTGGTGTTATCAGTTAAAATAGTTAAGGACTTTTGTTGGAAGTGGTGTTATCGGTTAAACTAGTTAAGGACTTTTGTTGGAAGTGGTGTTATCGGTTAAACTAGTTAAGGACTTTTGTTGGAAGCAGTGTTATTAGTTAAACTAGTTAAGGACTTTTGTTGGAAGTGGTGTTATCGGTTAAACTAGTTAAGGACTTTTGTTGGAAGCAGTGTTATTAGTTAAACTAGATAAGGACTTTTGTTGGAAGCAGTGTTATCAGTTAAACTAGTAAAGGACTTTTGTTGGAAGTAGTGTTATCAGTTAAACTAGTTAAGGAATTTTGTTGGAAGTGGTGTTATCAGATAAACTAGTTAAGGACTTTTGTTGGAAGCAGTGTTATCAGTTAAACTAGTTAAGGACTTTTGTTGGAAGTAGTGTTATCAGTTAAACTAGTTAAGGACTTTTGTTGGAAGTAGTGTTATCAGTTAAACTAGTTAAGGACTTTTGTTGGAAGTAGTGTTATCAGTTAAACTAGTTAAGGACTTTTGTTGGAAGCAGTGTTATCAGTTAAACTAGTTAAGGACTTTTGTTGGAAGCTGTGTTATCGGTTAAACTAGTTAAGGACTTTTGTTGGAAGTAGTGTTATCAGTTAAACTAGTTAAGGACTTTTGTTGGAAGTAGTGTTATCAGTTAAACTAGTTAAGGAATTTTGTTGGAAGTGGTGTTATCAGATAAACTAGTTAAGGACTTTTGTTGGAAGTAGTGTTATCAGTTAAACTAGTTAAGGACTTTTGTTGAAAGTAGTGTTATCAGTTAAACTAGTTAAGGACTTTTTTTGGAAGCAGTGTTATTGGTTAAAATAGTTAAGGACTTTTGTTGGAAGCTGTGTTGTTGGTTAAAATAGTTAAGTACTTTTGTTGGAAGCATTGTTATCAGTTAAACTAGTTCAGTACTTTTGTTGGAAGCGCTGTTATCGGTTAAACTAGTTAAGAACTTTTGTTGGAAGCTGTGTTATTGGTTAAACTAGTTAAGTACTTTTGTTGGAAGCGCTGTTATCGGTTAAACTAGTTAAGTACTTTTGTTGGAAGCTGTGTTGTGGGTTAAAATAGTTAAAGACTTTTGTTGGAAGCTGTGTTATCGGTTAAACTAGTTAAGTACTTTTTTTGTAAGCGCTGTTATCGGTTAAACTAGTTAAGGACTTTTGTTGAAAGCTGTGTTATCATGAATGGTGTTAAAATAGAACTTGAAAGACCGCAGTGGAGCCTGGCACCAGTTCGCTTTGAAACAATAGAATTTGCAAGGATGGAGAAACCAATACAGGTGTACGAATATTCCCAGAATACCGTCCAAAGCAGCTTTTTACATAATGAAACAACCTGGCAACACAAACCTGCATCATGCATGAAATTAAATTGCAATATGTTTGCTTGAGCGGCCCAATGCAGCCATTTTGGCAATGCTGTGTTTTTTTGGGACAGGTGTACATGCTTCTATCCAAAATATTTCATAGTACATTCAAGGTACATTTGTCCACACATTCCCTATGACCTTTGTTCAATTCTTGGTACGATGCTCTAGCAGGCTGCCGCTTGTGTTTGGTGCTGCTAAAGGTGCAGAAATGAAAACAGCAGCTTCCAGTGGTTGTTAGCATGTTTCTGTGTCGTTGCTAGGATGTTCTGGGTAGTTTCTAGGGCATTGATATGCAGTTAATGGGTGATTTATCTTCTTGCTATATTGCTGTTCTGAATATTATTATTAATATTATTACGAGGGAATTAATGTGTTGCTATATCATTGCTAGGGTGTTCTTGGTGTTTACTAGAACAATGATATACAGTTGCTTAGGTATCAAAATGATGCTGTATCATAGGGTGGTTGCTAGGGTGTTGATGTGTTGCTTTTGTTAATAGGGTGTTCTGGGTGGTTGTTAGAGCAATTACATGTGGTTGCTGGTAGTTTTATCATCTTGCTATATTATTAGTGTGACTGTCAGGACTTTTACCAAACAGGTTTCCCAAATACGCCCCACGGATAATTGTTCATGCAATCAGGAAGTCCTGACGTTTGTGTCACTGAATCAATGAACCATTTTCAGGGTAAGCATCTTCCTGCAATTAAGAGCATGTATTCTCAGTGTGCTTCCATAAGGCGCTTTATGGACTTATAACTAATTTTCTTTTCATAACCGTCGAGGGGTCTCGTATCTCTGCACACACAGAGACTGTGATTACGGCTGTACGGCTCCCTCTCTGTAAGTCGACGTGAAGCTGACAAACACTCGACTGTGACAAAGAGAATCATTCCAGCGGGGAGTCAACTTAATCACACCAACTGAATAATTCTGGGAATGTCGGGCTCTTGTAGCTCACAGACATTTTAATATCGATCCGTGCAATAGAATGTAATCCATCAGTACTCTCATATTCATCTCTGGGGGATGTAAGGAATTAAACGCTGAAAGTGTTTATCAGTTTTGGTGAGGATACAGCGAGGTGCTGTGGGACGCTCTCTACCACAGTCGATCAATAATTCCAAAGAGGAGAGAAATACAGGGCGCGCGGCACTATAAAAGCTGTTTTCTCTGTAAGAGACTGTTTAAAACCTGAAGGACATGGAGCACTTCATGTTGCACCAAGATGAATCAAGGCTATCATAATAAAGACATTTATCTGTACGTGCAAAGGCTCCAAGCACCTCCTGAACTTAATCGTACTGCAGATTTTTTAATGTACAACTGAGAAACGCTGTGCTTGAATGAACCTAATTGGCTGGGCTTTGTATTAGTTTGACTAATTATCATTAAACAGGAAGTGCTGGAGTCGAAACGCTTTGCTGGATAGTTAAATGCTGTCTGGTAGCAGCAGTCCCAATAATCCATACACCAAAATGATATATGACGTCATCAAGCGCACACTTTCTGGGCAATTAGTGGAAGAGCAACAATAAACACTATAAAATAATTATAACGATAGTCCATATTGAAACTGGAAGTATGAAGTGACTGGTTGACTTGTGGGCTTAAAATTCGCTGTTCCAGCAGAAAAAACAGCAGCAGGGCACATCCTCTATGTCAGCATATAATGCTGTTTTCTTTTGGCAAGATACCAGTGACAACCTGTGAGGAGCTACTGGAAATAATACTGCAAAGTTTAATACTCATTCATCTACATTTATATTGATTTACACCTATCAAGCATAACATTATGACCTAATGTCCTAATATTGTGTTGGTCTCCCTTTTGCTGCCAAAATAGCCCTGACCCGTTGAGGCATGGACTTTACTAGACCCCTGAAGGTGTGCTGTGATATCTGGCACCAAGAGGTTAGCAACAGATCCTTTAAGTCCTGGAAGTTGCGAAGTGGAGCCTCCATGGATTGGACTTGTTTGTTCAGCTCATCCCACAGATGGTCGATTGGATTGAGATCTGGGGAATTCGGAGACCAAGTCAACACCTCAAACTCGTTGCTCCTCAAACCATTCCTGAAGCATTTGTGCTTTGTGTCAGGAGCATTATCCTGCTGGAAGAGCCACAGCCACCAGGGAATACCGTTTCCATGAAAGGCTGTACATGGTCTGCAGCAATGCTTAGGTAGGTGGGACGTGTCAAAGGAACATCCACATGGATGGCAGGACCCAAGGTTTCCCAGCAGAACATTGCCCAAAGCATCACCTCCGCCGGCTCGCCTTCTTCCCATAGTGCATCCTGGGGCCATGTGTTCCCCAGGTAAGCCACGCACACACACCCGGCCATCCACGTGATGTAAAAGAACACGTGATCCTCAGACCAGGCCACCTTCTTCCATTGCTCCGTGGTCCAGTTCTGATGCTCACGTGCCACTGTTGGTGCTTTCGGCGGGGTCAAGGGTCAGCATGGGCACCCTGACTGGTCAGCGGCTATGTCGCCCCATAAGCAACAAACTGCGATGCGCTGTGTATTCTGAGCCCTTTCTATCAGAACCAGCATTAACTTCATGAGCAGTTTGAGCTCCAGTAGCTCGTCTGTTTAATCGGACCACACGAGCCAGCCTTCGCTCCCCACGTGCATCAATGAGCCTGGGCCGCCCATGACCCTGTCGCCGGTTTACCACTGTTCCTTCCTTGGAGCACTTTTGATATATCCTGACCACTGCAGACCGGGAACACCCCACAAGAGCTGCAGTTTTGGAGATGCTCTGACCCAGTCGTCTAGCCATCACAATTTGGCCCTTGTCAAACCTTACGCTTGCCCATTTTTCCTGCTTCTAACACATCAACTTTGAGGACAAAAATGTTCACTTGCTGCCTAATATATCCCACCCACTAACAGGAGCCGTCATGAAGAGATCATCAGTGTTATTCACTTCACCTGTCAGTGCTCAAAATGTTATGCCTGTTCTGTGTACATTTGATTGACGGCCTGAATTTAGAGTTTATAGAGACATCCTCATGGTCTGTTTCTCATGGAGTTTATGAGGATAGTGTGACTAAATGTTTCTGGGATCCTCAAGCGTTTAATCAGCCACTGTATCAAAGGTGAATTTGATGATGAACATGTGAAGGCGAGTGAGTCTGTGCTGATTGATTGTTTCTCACCTGTACAGGAATAATCATCGATACGGATGAATCCGGTGTGGCAGATGCACATGAAGGAGCCAGCGGTGTTCACACACTGCGTGTTCTCGCGGCAGTAGTGCCTCCCCTCCGCACACTCGTCGATATCTGCACAAACACAGCAGATCAGCAGAGCCTAAGACGGGGTGAAGACTTCAGCATGAAGCTCAGGGGCTGCTGATCGAAACACTGCTCGCTTCAAGCCGCCCACAAAGACTTTTACCATGATGGGACAAAGATATATTCAATATTTGTCAAGGCAAGTTTATTTATACAGCACATTTAATGCGCAATGGTTATTCAAAGTATTCACATAAAATGGATCAAAAAATAATCAAAAAGATGCATAAGAATAAAAAGTAAGGAATGAAAATTATAAATAATAAAAAGTAAGAAATGAAAATGAATTAAAAATCAATATACATTTTATTAAAAACTAAAAAGAAATTCAAAGTGCTTAATATAAAAAGTATTTTAAAAATAATCATAAAATAGGCATACAAATAAATCAAATAGATTCATTTAAAATGTATTTAATAACAAATAAAAAAGAAATGATAATTCAAAGAATATTGCATTAAAAGTATTTAAAAATAATTAAAGAAATAAATGTATGGGAAAAAATATTACAAAATTAAAATAAAATGTATTTAAAACAAAATAATGGAAAATAGTACTCTGATAAAAACTGTTTTACTCAGAAGTTGTTAGTAAATATCACAAATAATTACAATAAATTGCAAGTAACATTTAATTAAATGTGAAATGTATTAAAATGTTTTTTGTAAAACGTACTCCAATAATCTTTATTTAATCACTTTAACAGTGTACATAAATAAAAACGATACAGTTCAGATCAAAGATTTTAATGTATATATGGTTTCTGAATTTAAAATGCTAAAATATTTGGAACGTTTGAATCCTTTCCATGATTCAGTTGTTTTGATTCAATCAATTGTTCATTTCAATGAGACAGTTTGTGTTTGCATTATTATTATTATGAAGCAGCGTGTGCAACATGCTGGCTAGTTTTAAATAGATTTTTAATGTTTAACTTTTTGCATTAAACACCTTGAATCTGTTTGTCAACATTGGCTGTCTAGTTGAAATAATTTTTTGTTCCTCTGACCGGAAAATCTGCTTTTTTATTTAATCATCAAGTAGACAAAGCAAAGTTCTTTAAATGAATAATTACTGTACAATGTGCAAAAATCAAGGACTTTTGTACTGGATTCAAGTGTTCTTATTATGAATTCTGTGACTTTTTAAAAGACATTATGCACCGCTAGGGGAAGATGAAATCCGTGACATTTGCGGGAAAAAGTTTGGAGGAAACGGAGGGCAGAGTTATCGCCCTGCTCATGTGTCATGACTCCTTGAATTTATCGCAGCCAGATCAAATAAAAGGTATTAAATCAAATCTCATAGACTTACAGATCTAATAAAAAGCCTTATGAATTTTCACCAGTGCCGAACTGCTGCATTTGTGATGAATTCAGAGTGGCTTTATGGCTCAGGACTTCAAATGAAACTTTAACCCGATTTACTTCGAACTCACGTCCTTCAGCATAACCTCAGAGGCATCTCTTCTGTAACTCGCTTAGTTAAAAAATCTCCTGTGTTATTTAAAGGAATGACCAGGAATTATCGTCCCACAGTAACAAAAGAACTACAAGAAACACACACCTGAAATGAATCAAACTGATGTCAGTTAGCTCAGTTATAGACTAGTTAGACTAGTTTTCTTTAGTTTTTACCAACCTTGACACTAGTACTGCATGCCAGGGTTATTATGTTTCACTGAAACTAAACTAAAACCTTATTGCCAAACTGTGTTATTATAGTTTTTATTTTATTTGTATTATAGTTTTATTAATATTTTCAATTAGCTTTTAGATTTTAATTAAACATTTTCATGTTAATTTTAATTAAAATTTTAGTCATGTTATCTGCTTCTGTCATTTTATTAGTTTATAGTATATTGCTTTTTTGGTTTAATTTATTTTTATTTCTGTTTTAGCTTTCATTTTTATTTATTTCCAGTTAATTATTTTATTGCTTCAACTTAAAATTATTTCAGTTTATTGCTAATTGAGATTTCTCATTTTTGTTTGTTTTTCAACTAATATTTATATTATATTTGATTTCATCTTAATTTCAATTAACACATTTTTTTAAGTTATGTTTTGAAGTTTAAATTTGGACTTTATAATCATGAAGCTGAAATTATGACAAAAAGTTAATTTCTACTTTTTTCTCACAATTTTGACTTTTAATTTGATAATTATGATACAGTAAATCAGCATAATAATTATTATAACTGCCAAGGCAACATTTCTCATTTTTGTTTGTTTTATTTCTGCTTCATTTCAATGAACAGAATAGTTTTATTTTAAGGTATGTTTTTAAGTGACTTAAAAAGTCACAATTATGACAAAAGTCCATTTCTACTTTTTTTGTCACAACTTCGACTTTCTGAACTCATAGTTATGACATACTGTAAGTCAGAATAATTATTTAGTATGTCATAAATTAGTTTTTCAACTAATATATTTCATGTTATTTAAGCTTTATTTCATTTAGCATAATTAATAGTTTTAGTTGTTTTAGTTTTAGTTGACAAAATAACCCAAATAATTTTCTCATTTTCATTTAGTTTAACTTGATGCACTGAAATAACTAAAACTGAAATAAAAAGTAATGAAATTAATATATATATATGTGACCCGTACTGGCAAAATGAGTCACTATGAGCAATGAGTTATTGTTATTTTCACATTCTATCTAATTTCACATCTAAAAACAGTCATAGGTCCGAGTTTTATCATAAACAGTGGTCAAATATTGAACCTGGTGTCTTAAATCTTTCTAATGATACTCAGTTTGTCTTGATCAAGTAAGAGTGTGACGGTGATGGTGTGATGGTGAACTAAAATAAAAATGAAAACATAAAAAAACACAATACAATTATTATAGTATCTGAATGATTCTACAATAACTGCTTCATGCAACCTCAGCAAAACCATGTTTTCAGCCTTGAAGTGGCCAAAATATGTTTGAGAATTGGAGCAAAAGCTTTTGTCCGTCACTGATTGTTGCGGCCTATAGAGCATCTTCACTCCGGTTTTCCTTTTGTTAGTCACAGATTGCTCTGGCCTATAGAGCGTCTTCATTCTGGATTTCCTTTTGTTAGGCTGATTGCTGTGGCCTATAGAGCAACTTCACTCCGGTTTTCCTTTTGTTAGTCACAGATTGCTGCGGCCTGTAGAGCGTCTTCACTTCAGTTTTCCTTTTGCTAGTCTGATTGCTGCGGCCTATAGAGCGTCTTCACTCCGGTTTTCCTTTTGTTAGCCTGATTGCTGTGGCCTATAGAGCGTCTTCACTCCGGTTTTCCTTTTGATCGTCACTGATAGTTGCAGAATATAGAGCATCTTCACGTTTTTCTATACATCACATTAGCATTGGAGGAGCCTGGGTTGAATGTGCTGGCGTTTGTGTGTGAGATAACGAAATAGAAGGAAATCCATCTTCTTTTTGGAGTTTTTGTCTTGTGTTCTCCACAGCGAAGGGAAATCAATCACAGCTAAGTGCACATGAATCAGGGCTGACGGAGACACACGGTCTGCTTCAGAGTAAATGTGGACGAGGATCTTGACAGGAGTAAACAAGTCAGACATGGAATAAACAGCCAAGATAAACGATCTAAGCCACGGTATTACAAGCGATTAAACCAGAGCGTACGAACAGTGTGTTGCAGTTATTTGATGATAATATCGGTAACCTAACAGTTCAAATAGAGCATTGGCGATGTCAATACAATTACTAGAGTGTGTGTGCGTCTGAGTGTGACTGTGTGTGTGTGTGTCTGTGAGTGTGCGTGTCTGAGTGTGTGCATGTGTGAGAGAGAGTGAGTGAGTGTGTGTGTTAATGTGTGTGAGTGAGTGAGTGAGTGAGTGAGTGAGTGAGTGAGTGAGTGAGTGAGTGAGTGTGTGAGAGTATGTGTGTGTGTGTGTGTGTGCAAGAGTATGTGTTAGTGTGTGTGCGAGAGTGAGTATGTATTTGTGTGTGTGTATGTGTGTGTATGTGTGCGTGAGTGTGTGGTGTGTGTGTGGTGTGAGTGAATATGCATGGGTGTGTGTTTGTGTGTGTGTGTGGATGGGTGCAAGATTGTGAGATTTGAGCTGATAAATAATATTTTAATAGTTGAAAAGCTGTGTATTTATTGTGCTCCTCGAACTCTTAACCTCCAGATTATACAGGTAGTTGCATTTTATTATTTGCGTTTAGCAATCTTTTTCTGCGTTAACCATGACCCATCAGAACAGATCTGCCATTTCGGGTCATGGCCCACCAGAGAAGGTGCGGCTGGTGTGTCATTTGGGCCAAGACGCCTTCATGCTGTGGGTGGCATTATGTGTTTTCTATCTGCCTTATTTTCCTCCTGCTGTCTCGCTCTATCTTTCAGCTCCAGTGCTGTCTGTCTGCCGGTGGGAAGATAACACACAGTGTGTTTGCCTGACAGACCCAGTGCTAAAATAAACCATTCACCTCCCACAGATCTGTGGCTGCCGTCCCAAACACAGGTGCGCTACATTGAAACACACACACACACACACACACACACACTCTCTCTCTCTCTCTCTCTCTCTCTCTCTCTCTCACACACACACACACACACACTCAGACACCAAAATTCACCAACTGCTGGAGTCTCAAACACCTGCAAACATTAGAGATCAGCAAAACTATAGAATGACATGTCGTCCAGTTGGGCTTAAGAAACATGACACATACTAAATTCTACTTCTACTTAAATTCGACTTAAAAAGCCATAATTATGACATAAATTGACCAAATTAAACAAGGTTTCTTTCATACATCTTTGGAGTTTGAGACGATTCGTGTGGAAGCCCATTTCTGCCACATAAAAGAAAAAAAATCACACTTTTGTAAATCATAATTATGACATAAAACGTCAAAACTATGACATAAGTTAAAGTTTTACTTAAAAAGTCATAATTATGACATACTAAGGGATCTAAAATTAAATAATTATGACAGTCGAAATTGACCAAAAGTTTCAATTATGACTTAAAAATTCATAATTATGACATTAAATAAAGACACAAAAAGTCGAAATTGACAACCTTAGTTTAAATTCGACTTAAAAAGCTGTATTTATCACATTTAAAAAGTCTAAGTTTAAATAAAAAAGTCAAAATTCGAACATAAAATTAAGACTAAATTGAAATTATGACTAAAATATACAATTGATAATTGTACATGAAATTATGAAAGACAAAATTGACTTTTTTTTTTTGAAGTTGAAATTGACAGAAAGGTGAAATTATGACATTTGTTTCAACTTTTTAAAGTCATAATTTTAGCTTTTTAACTGACAAGTTGAAATTATGACTTTAAAAGTTGAAAGTATCTAGTGGTAAGGTTGTGAATTGTAACCCCACCCTCCTTTTTGAGGCATGTAGAGAAGCTTTTAGGGCTACCGTAGAAACACGACGTGCAAAATGAGGAACCCGCGGTGTGTGCAGAAAAAACAGCTCGTTCTAAGGTAATAAAAACATAACAGTTCATTATGTAAGGTTTTTATACTCCACTGAAAACATAGTTATTATATTGTATATTATATTGCATTTATGACAATAGATAAATACTAAATAATATACACTGAACCTTTAAAATTCATAATTATGACAAGTCAAAAAAATATTTAGAATGTCATCATTTTTGTCACCATTTTGACTTTCTATCTCATGATTGAGATTTTTCTTCTCATAATGATTTACTAAAGCATGATTTTTGTCTTGTGTGTCAGAAATGAGCTTCCATAGATGTAAGTGTCCAGTCAGTTTAATAGTTACTGCTGGCACTCATGGGAATGGCGTTACTTCACCCTCCTTCATCTCTTTCTCCATTGATGGCCATTCAGAACCAGGGTTATTTATTTATCTTTTCATTCACCAAACACCCCGAGCCTCGTCTGAAAGCATCCAGTGCTCAACAACTAACCTGTGGTGCTTCTGCTAATGACGCTTTTAACAGAGCTCTGTCATTAAGACCCACTCGAACACACACAGCGGATCTAAATAATCTTCCTGGCCAACAGAAGAAACCTTGAAAGTGCCTTAAATCATTAATGAGGTTTAGCGCGATGACAAACACATGAGAAGGTGGCGTTGACGACTAGTCCTCTGAAAGCGTGACTATAGTCTCATTAACTCGCTCTCAAGGCCAATAAATCACGCCACTATCTGAAGAGCTTCTCTGGCATTCGGAGGCAGGAGCAATAAAGTGAATAAACTTCCCGGAGCCGCAGCCAGAGCGAATGGACTCTGGCAGGCCGTATTAATCCTAATGAATTGTTTTGCCTCGTATAAAGCGCTCTTTTAACGGAAAACGAAGCTGTGCGTCTCGAGTGCGTGCAGTCCCGCGAGAGCCGAGGAGAATAGACGGACAACAGCCTCTCATTTGTCATCAGACCGCAGCCCTCCAACAATCCCACATGGTGATCAATTCACATTTACTGGAGTCCAAGGAGGAAAAAGGACCACGGTAGCTGGTTTTCAGCTGGTCTAAGATGGTTGAGCTGCAAACAACAGATCAGACCTGCTCCTTGAGCAACCGGTTTAAGACACATTAGACTATGACTGGGATGATAATTCAGAGTCATGGAAACTGTGATTACGTTTGATTGTTAAATGTATTTAAATCGTCATCAATAAAAATGAAATAGTCTTGGTTTTAATCCGTCCTGCAGAATTCATCGATTTCCCCCCTAAACTCGAATAGTAGAAGTAAGAAAGTGAACAGACAGCCGTCAGAATAGACACTATTTATTTATTTATTCCCATATTTATTTATTAATTCATTGTTATTGGTTTTTTGTTTGTTTGTATTCTTTTTTCCTCGGCATGAATAAAGCTGTGGTAGCTTTTGCAGTTTTACTTTTTTATTTATTTACGTATTCATATATTGTTTATTTATTGTTGATTTTTACTTATTTTAACAGGGACAGTATGAAAAGAAAAGCGTTATTTATTTATTATTTATTCAATTAATTTTTTATGACTTTTCCATTTGTGCCATTTTTATTGATTTAGTTTATTTTATTCAAGCATTTTTATTCATTCATTTTTAACGATGAAGCTGCGAGAGATGCGTTCAATCTGTCCAATGGGCCACATTCATTTATTAATTTGATTATGTAAATAGTTGCAGAATGTGAATTATGAGTTTATGTGACAAACTGTGACATTTACACAGAATTTAATTCTGCTAGTGCTTCATCAACCAGGTCTATAGCGTTATTTTTTAAACTGGAAATCTGAGTGATGGTCACACAACCAACTGAAAGAACTCACTTCATTAAAGAGGCCATTTTACGCCTTCACAGAGGCTTCATGTTGTGTTTGGGCTCTACTAGAGCAGGAGCTTCCCAGTCTGTTGTAAAAAATGCTCTGTTTAGTTCCTGTCTCTATGAAGTCCCGCCTTCTGAAAAGCACACTGTGCTCTGATTGGTCGGCTGGAGTGGTGTGTTGTGATTGGTGTTTGGGAAATGTCCCGCCCCTGACCATAACCAGCAGTTTCAACACACTACTAACTAACTCAACCTGGCCCCGCCCCTTTATTCTGCGTATGAATTATTTAAATTAGGAATATTGTGAAAACTCAAGACTACAATGTTTCAGGAGTTCAGAAACACTGACACTGATATAGAGAAGAACAGCAACATTTACACACTAAAGAAAGATGAACATGGAGAAAACACTTCAAATACTCAGGATGTTTAGCCCTAAACCAGCGTCAGGTTCAGCCGCCACTCACATCTCATCTAATTACATTCGGGATTCAACTGCACTTTTACAGTCAGCGCCAATTACCCCCGATCACCTACAGACATTTCCTGCTCAGACCTGCAGGAAATGACATCGTGGTCCGGGTTCATGCCGCAATCAGCCTGTCAGTTAATGTACACGCTGCTTTTGATACATCTCATTTAAATTGCTTGAATAACTGCAAATTAACAAGGTGAACTCAAGCCTCCACGCCATCAAGGACAGCCAGCTATTCTGCAGGTTTAAAGAGACCTGAATGGATTCATCATGTGTAAAATACTGCAGATCTACTACAGTTCAAGAGCAGGAAATTGATTTCAATCAATGCAGTTTTCTGAAGGATCATGTGACACTGAAGACTGGAGTACTGATGCTGAAAATTCAGCTTTGAATCACAGGAATAAATTACATTTTACCATACATTTGCATAGAAAATCTAAGCTTAAAATGCAATAATATATCAAAAATATTTCTGAATTGTTGATCAAATAAATGCAGCCTTGGTGAGCTGATCTCCTGTAACTCCCAGTGAGAAGCGTCAAACAGCTCAGTCTCAGTGTGGAATAATCAGGACACTTCGCCCTTCAGTCCATCTCTCTCTCTCTCTCTCTCTCTCTCTCTCTCTCTCTCTCTCTCTCTCTCTCTCTCTCTCTCTCTCCAGCGGCCTTTATTATGCACCACAGCAGTGTGAATCTACTGGAGCTGGGCGTGTGTGAAAGACAAGCTGAAGGAGGGAGTGCCGTATTCCCTCGAGCTCACGCCCTACAACATCACGCATGAAATATTGAAACGGGACTGATCTCATCAGCACAGACACGTGCTATTTTTATCTTGCCAATGCTCATGACGCCTTTAAAGAAGTACGTAGCGCTTCTTGAGAGAGACTCCACGCTGCTCCGGGTGCATAATGAAAGAAGCAAACGTGTTTGTGAATCTCCTGGTGCTGGAGATCGCAAGACATGGAAGAGGTCTGGGATTGTTTCGGCTCTGTCGGGGGTGTTTGGGGATTTTCAGTAACAGCTGATGAAACTCCACAATAACATCATGGGTTTGAGCCCGAGGTTCCCTGATTATCTGCTGACTCTTAATATCAGGTGAATCGAGGCTTTTGATGGTCGGCCCATGTGATATGACGATATTACACACGGCGGGATGTGGTTATACAACAAATTATTGATCTAGTACAGTAACTTCAAACTACACATTTTAACATTTTATTCACATATTAAATCAATGTGTATAAATACAAAAAAAATTACATTAGAATTAAAATATTGATATTTTATGAATAAAAAATTACACACACACACACACACACATATATATATATATATTTGAATATAATTAAAATATTATAAAATATTAATTAAAATATTAAATGAAAATTATATATATTTTACAGTTATTTTTTTTAAATAAATCGCATGCTAAATAAATACTTCAATAAAGTTATTTGTTTGTTTGTTTATTTATATTATATTAATATTATGTATTTAACATTACTTTAGTTTAAACTGTGTTATAGTGTGAATTTAAATAAATGAATTATATACCATTTAAAACAATATTAAAGTATTCTATATGTATTAAAACTGATTTAACATGTATGTATAAATACATTTTAATTACATGTTAAATAAATAAAATAATTCAATAAATATACATTTATTAATATGAATTAATGTGAATTTATATTTATAAATAGTTATTTGTTTATTTATATTATATTAATATTATGTATTTAATATTACTTTAGTTTAAACTGTGTTATGTGAATTTAAATAAATTAATGATATACACTTTAAAACAATATTTAAGTATTATAAATAAGTTTAAAATACATGTTAAATAAATTAAAATACCTCAATAAATAAACATTTATTAATATGAATTAACGTGAATATATATATATATATATATATTTATATATATAATATGTTTGTATATATTATGTATAAACATAATATATATTTTTGTTTAAACTGTTATAATGTGAATTTTAATAAATACATTTTATCAAGTTTAAAACAACATTAAATATATGTCTATTAAAGTATTTTATATGTATTAAAATAATATATTTATATATATATATATATATATATATATATATATATATATATATATATATATCTTATGTTAAATGTTAATATATATAATTTATTTAAATGAATATTTATGCATTTATATATTGTATACAAAAATATGCATGAACATTGATCATTTATAATACAATTTCTAGCAAAAACCGAGATTGTAATATGTACAGCCGCCGTGAGATATGATTTTGGTCGTATGAAAGCGATGTTTATTGTATTAAATGACCAGAATGCTTTGGATGAAGCTAAAAGCCGATCTTTCCTCCAGCTAATGATGGAAACCTCAGCGCCAGGTGTTTCATCCCGAGCAGCAAGGTTAAAAAGAAAGAGGTGACAAATGAGTGTGGAAGTGGGACACTGCTGGTGTATCCGTCTCTCCAGCCAACATTTCTGGGTTACACATGGCCCTTTTTTATTTTTCCTTTCTATTTCAAAAAACATC
>CM040913.1:3053629-3056129 GCA_023029165.1 Gobiocypris rarus
AGAAGCTGTCATTTGAAAGTAGTAATTCATACTATTCGTATCTTCTCCTCTGATCCACAGAAGATATTAAGGCACAAGTAAATGAGGAGGAGTTTTTAGGGTGAACTGTCCCTTTAAGCTCACTTGACTTTGTGTTATTCAGTGAAGGATAGTTAAGAGTTTAAATATCAGGGAAAGTTTTAAACAAAAGCATGACGTGACTCAGCAGAAAACACAAAGGAAACCTGCACTATTAATGCTACGGTATGGAAATTTGGAGAAAAACAAAACAGCAAACAACCGGCGATTACAAGACGTCTGAGGCGATAATTGCTCCCAGGACAACAATTATTTCCTCCTCTGACTTTAAATACAACACAACGTACAGACTAAACCTCACTGAGAACCTTTCATACAGTTTAAATGAATCCTTTCTGCTGTTTGCGTCAAACGATCACCAACGAGTCCCTGAAATCGTGTGTGTTATTGAGAAGAGGTGAGCTGGTGCTAAGCTTACGGAAATATCTTCTTTATCACCATTAGGCATTAAACACCTCTCAAACAGTAATTATACTAAGTGAATGTCATAATTAAAGCTGCAGTAGATCATGCATAAACACCATATTACTTAATTGCAGGTTTGTGTTCCGCGTTTGGTGGAAGAAACGAATGTACACACAGTTTTTCTGGGCATAGCAGGAGATCAAGCGAGCCGTAAATAGCTCGGGAGGGAAACGTTCTCCAGAAACTTAAGACGCTTTGAACCGGACGGACACAAACGCTATCAGAACCTTTATAGATATCTGATGGATCACGTGTCAGCTAAATTAGCACAAATGAAAAAATACTCCATGTTTATTTTGAGGGAGACATTCAGCTGAAGCTCTGGAATAGAGTTCCCTTCTACTGGAAAGATAACTAGCACCTACTGTTAACTTATAACTAACTAGTAATTAATTTGGTTCCACCATTTGTTCTGAAAGTCAACATGAAATATAATATATATTATATAATTACCCGGTTTCACAGACAGGGCTTAGACTAAGCCAGGATTAGGCATTAGTTCAATTAGAGCATTTAAGTAGCTTTTATAAACGTGCCCTAGAAAAAAAAAAATTTCTGGTGTGCATCTTAAGACGAAACAATGACAACAGCTCAACCAGCAATTTAAATCTAGGACTAGTTTAAGCCTTGTCTCTGAAACCGGGTGAATATATTTTATCTTTGGTATATAGTATACACCCTAACAGGTGAAGTGAATAACACTGATGATCTCTTCATCACCTGTTAGTGGGTGGGATATATTAGGCAGCAAGTGAACATTTTGTCCTCAGAGTTGATGTGTTAGAAAAATGGGCAAGCGTAAGGATTTGAGCGAGTTTGACAAGGGCCAGATTGTGATGGCTAGACGACTGGGTCAGAGCATCTCCAAAACTGCAGCTCTTGTGGGGTGTTCCCGGTCTGCAGTGGTCAGGATCTATCAAAAGTGCTCCAAGGAAGGAACAGTGGAGAACCGGCCACAGGGTCATGGGCGGCCCAGGCTCATTGATGCACGTGTGGAGCGAAGGCTGGCCCGTGTGGTCCGATCAAACAGACGAGCTACTGGAGCTCAAACTGCTCAAGAAGTTAATGCTGGTTCTGATAGAAAGGGGTCAGAATACACAGAGCATCGCAGTTTGTTGAGTATGGGGCGGCATAGCCGCTGACCAGTCAGGGTGCCCATGCTGACCCCTGACCCCGCCGAAAGCACCAACAGTGGCACGTGAGCATCAGAACTGGACCACGGAGCAATGGAAGAAGGTGGCCTGGTCTGATGATCACGTGTTCTTTTACATCACGTGGATGGCCGGGTGTGTGTGCGTGGCTTACCTGGGGAACACATGGCCCCAGGATGCACTATGGGAAGAAGGCGAGCCGGCGGAGGTGATGCTTTGGGCAATGTTCTGCTGGGAAACCTTGGGTCCTGCCATCCATGTGGATGTTCCTTTGACACGTCCCACCTACCTAAGCATTGCTGAGACCATGTACAGCCTTTCATGGAAACGGTATTCCCTGGTGTGGCTCTTCCAGCAGGATAATGCTCCTGACACAAAGCACAAATGCTTCAGGAATGGTTTGAGGAGCACAACAACGAGTTTGAGGTGTTGACTTGGTCTCCGAATTCCCCTGATCGGTGTCTGTATATATATATATATCTTAAACAATTAAACAATTGCAAATTAATTTATGTAAATAATAAATATTCATTAACCGTATATAAATTCTTATGCTGAATACAGGCACACTTGATTATATTTTTAATGTAATATTAATTTATATATGGTGTTATGTTTTTATTTTTTGAGACTTTACGCTACTCCTCATGCACAGTTAAAATGAAGGGATTTTTGATGTAGAAATCAGTGCTAACTCCGAAATTAGCATGGATATTAACTATGACTAATAATACAGCAGGGTCATCTTCACGTCTTAATTATAACTGAATAAATGAGCTGTGACGATAATGACCCGTATCAAACAC
>CM040913.1:3058629-3111129 GCA_023029165.1 Gobiocypris rarus
CATCTTTCACAATTTTGCTTCTCAAGTAAACTGACGTTGTTTTAATGATGTTTCAATATGTAATGATAATTTACTGGAAGATGAGACAATTTTATTTTAGTAACTACGTGACATGGCATTCAGTAAATACTGTATGCATATTCATTTTTCATCCCAAACATGGATTTCCAAGCCTCCCAGAGTCTGAAGGAACTGGCATCTCCCTAAAGCATGACACCCGTCACTTTAAACCAAATTAAGATAATGTTCCTTTCACAAACGAACTTCCTGCTGGTAGTTTCAGTGGGACGCCTGTCTCATCCGGACCGCTCTGTTTGGACACTCGGAGCGCATTAGAGAGCGGCTAGCGCCTGTCAGAGGAGCACAGGGACTTCTAAAGATAGGACAGAATCCCTCCGTCTGTCACTTTGCATTCGGCACAATATTCGTCTTACTCGCGGATAATAAATGTGTAATGAGTGAGACAGAAAGACGAGGGAGAAATCTTTCAGTGTGTTCCCTGTGAAACGATACACTGATCCCGACTTCACATCTGTGTTTACATTAGGTCTGCTACACGCTGAGGAGGAGTGTAAGTGGAACGTTCTGTTGCGTCTGACCTTTGAGACATGCAAATCTCGGTGTTTACAGAACAAGCTCACTGCTAAGTAGCTAATTGCAGACTGCCTGATTGGCTGTGCGGTGCTTGATTAAACGCCATTCAACTGGCATCGCTCGGTTTGTAGACAGCATGAACATTTCCACGGGATTTTACATGTTTTTATTCATGAATATATGAAGCGTTTTCAAGCACAAGATGACGTTACTTAGCACACTAGCTAATTATCATGCCATTTAATGAAACCACTGACCAATCACATGTTGAGATGAGTGCAAAATATTCTCTCTTAATAGCAATTCTTCAAAAACAAAAAGTGACACATTTCCTGCTGCCAGTTGGTGGCGGTATAACTTTGACTCACAAAAGTCATATCCATGTGATCGGCCTCTTACAACGAACACACAGCTGAAGTTTCATCCAAATCGGTCAATGTTTGCAGAAGTTATAACACACTTCCTGTTTCCGTTTTCTCGCAAATAAATTCGTCTCCTCGCCACAGCCAAACAGTTTGAGATATCAAATTGCCGCTGGAAATTTATCATTCTCAATGCCTTGAGCTCATGCTGACTGAGTTTGGCGCTGATCGGGTGAATCGCCTAGGAGGAGTATATCAAATTCCAGAGCATGCGTTTTCCGAACAACCCATAATAGCTCACTTCCTGTTGGGCTGACGCATAACTTAGAGCATGAAAGTTGTTCGGCCCGATGAGATCTACATGTGCACCGAGTTTCATACATGTATGTGCAAGTGTGTTTGATACATGGACAAAGTTTTCAGACCCCACTTAAGGGGGCGCTGTCGAGCCGCCCTGCCACGCCCGGGTACCAGCTTTTGCCCGGCTCTGATGGCCGCGCATTCTGATGCGTGTGCAAAGTTTCAAGAGTTTTCGAGCACGGTAAGGGCCCCAAAAAGGCCAAAAACCTTGAAAGAAAAATAATAATAATAATAATCCTTAGAAAAACAATAGGGATCTGCGCCCTTTCAGGGGTTTGGGCCCTAATGATAACTTTAACGATAACTGTAATGGTTGGTAACTATTGCAATAACTATAATAATAACTTTAACGATAACTGTAATGGTAACTATTGCAATAACTATAATAATAACTTTAACGATAACTGTAATGGTAACTATAGCAATAACTATAATAATAACTTTAACGATAATTGTGGTGGTAACTATAGCAATAACTATCACGATAAATTTAACAATAACTGTAGTGGTAACTATAGCAATAACTATCACAATAACTTTAACAATAACTGTAGTGGTAACTATAGCAATAACTATCACGATAACTTTAACGATAATTGTAGTGGTAACTATAGCAATAACTATCACGATAACTTTAACGATAACTGTAGTGGTAACTATAGCAATAACTATCACGATAAATTTAACAATAACTGTAGTGGTAACTATAGCAATAACTATCACAATAACTTTAACGATAACTGTAGTGGTAACTATAGCAATAACTATCACAATAACTTTAACGATAACTGTAGTGGTAACTATAGCAATAACTATCACGATAACTTTAACGATAACTGTAGTGGTAAATATAGCAATAACTATCACGATAACTTTAACGATAACTGTAGTGGTAAATATAGCAATAACTATCACGATAACTTTAACGATAACTATAGTGGTAACTATAGCAATAACTATCACAATAACTTTAACAATAACTGTAATGGTAACTATAGCAATAACTATAATGATAAATTTAACAATAACTATAATGGAAACTATAGCAATAACTATAACGATAACTGTAATGGTAACTATTACAATAACTATCACGATAACTTTAACGATAACTGTAATGGTAACTATAGCAATAACTATCACAGTAACTTTAACGATAACTGTAATGGTAACTATAGCAATTACTATCACGATAACTTTAACGATAACTATAATGGTAACTATAGCAATAACTTTAACAATAACTATAATAGTAACTATAGCAATAACTATAATGATAACTTTATCAATAACTATAATGTAACTATTGCAATAACTATAATGATAACTTTAACGAAAACTGTAATGGTAACTATAGCAATAACTATAACGATAACAATAATGATAACTTCATTAGCGTCAACACCAATGGACAATATTGTTATGTTTATTATAAGCTGCAGTTTTGTTGTCTGTCGCT
Organism: Gobiocypris rarus; assembly: GCA_023029165.1. Taxonomy (NCBI): domain Eukaryota; kingdom Metazoa; phylum Chordata; class Actinopteri; order Cypriniformes; family Gobionidae; genus Gobiocypris; species Gobiocypris rarus. The sequence continues at coordinate 3,061,405 of CM040913.1, forward strand.
TTAAATACTCAAGCTCTTTAAAGCAGGATGGATTCTGATTGTATGTTGATGTATTTATCATTCATTAGCTGGAAAAAAAAAAAAACAATGATTACAGCTGTATAGTTCCTCTGTGTCATTATCGTTATAGTTGGGTTGTGAACTTTGCTATTCTCTTAACTATATGGTTAATATAGTTATCATTATAGATATCATCCTTGGTGAGAACGGTCCTTTACTCTATATTTCTCATGTGTAAACAGCAGTCTTTGCGATGGTCTCTACCATAGTGTAACGGTTCTCCAGCACTCACACATATACCTGTGTTTGTGGTAAGAGACTCACCGAGCACGTGCAGTTCTTGCACCCATCTGTCCACGTCTGCTCCTCTCTGTAGGTCACTCCCTTCACGTGACACGTTCTCTCGCAGTAACACGAGTCCAGACCTTTCATCTTCTCCTCGGCCAGAGACAGCTGAGAAGAGAAGCACGGAGGGATGAGAACGCGGAGAGCAAATCCCCACCCCACCCCAATTAAACTCCATTTCTGACAGAAAACAGATGAGGATACGCCTGTAGTTGATTGATTATTTGCGATGGGATGTTTGCATTTTTCATTAAGCCGGTGTGATTTCGACACGCTCGATCAGAGGAGTTTTTCCTCATCAGCGCCAGAGTTTTGTGCAGTTGGCAGCTGTGAGTTATTACAACAGCATAAACAAGCCTTTAAATTCATAGCACAGACGCAGCCCAGATGTTCCTAAAACTGGGCTCGGATTCATCTGTCAAACAAAAACAGGAGAAATGTGCTGCCTTTACTGCCAGATCAGGACTGAGACGTTGAAAAAACATTAAAATATCAATTTCAGAAACCAAAGAAGATGCAAAACTATAATTACTAGATTTAAGTTGGAACAAAATTCATATCAACTGCTGTAATTGTAGCTTTTTATAATACTTAACATTTTTTAGTATGAATTACATAAACATGTTCATATACACCACATATGGATGTATACAGATAGACTGTAAAAAATTATATGATCAATAAGTTATGACAACATATGTTTTACATTGCTTTAACTCATCAAAATAAGTTAAGCAGTTTTAACTTTAACTAAGTTTTACAAGATTCAACTCATTATTTTAAGTCAGTTTAAAGTCATTTAAGTTGCAATGACTTAAAAATTTTGATTTGACTTTAAAAAATGACAGATACATTAGATTATATTAATACTGAATATTAGAAATGTCTCCTTTTTATACTGAAAAAAAATGGTTTAGGATTTACTTTAAAGCAAATTACTAAGAAACGACTAATTACTAAGCAAATTACTAATTACTTCAGTGTTTCTGTCTTGTTATCCAGCACAAATATCTAAACATTTTTAAATCAAGATTATTTCCCCTTTGAATTAAGTTTATTGTTCTGACTCCATTGGCAGATATCGGTTCTTGTTTTAAGCAAAAACTATTCTTTTAGTAAACAAGACTTAATATCTGAAGTCATTTTGCTTCTCCAGTAAATGTATCTTGATTTAAGGCAAGACACCCCAGGTGAATATTAATAATATTAACTACTAGATTTCACCATACTTCCCTAGTTGATGGATTACATTAAGAACTGCAAACATTTTTTGAATAACAAGTTTTCTCTAATGTTATGTTTAAATAAGCAAATGAGGTGTCAACTTTGCATGAATTTCTAGAACAAAAATCTGAACATTTTGGATATATATATGAACAAACCCCTCAGTAAAAACCTTGAGAATATAGATATGAATAAACCTGTAAGTTTTGGTGTTTGTAAGTGCTGCTGAAGTGGAGGAAAAACTCATTTGGAGAAAACAGGGTTTAAAGATATGTGTGTTAAAGTGTATGTGATACACTTAAAATAGTATTTCTAACACAAAAACCTTGACATTGGATAAAGCCTGGTTCAAAATTAATTTTTGACATATTAGAGTCAAAAGTTTTTACTGAGGGGATTTTAAATATCTCTTTTTATCACTCCATAAATCAGAAAATACCGCCAACAACCAGAGAAAAAGAAAAACATTTTTTAGGAATAAACTTTTGTACGACATCAATCAAATGATATATGAACAAACCCCTCAGTAAAAACCTTGATAATATAGATATGAATAAACCTGTAAGTTTTGGTGTTTGTAAGTGCTGCTGAAGTGGAGGAAAAACTCATTTGGAGAAAACAGGGTTTAAAGATATGTGTGTTAAAGTGTATGTGATACACTTAAAATAGTATTTCTAACACAAAAACCTTGACATTGGATAAAGCCTGGTTCAAAATTAATTTTTGACATATTAGAGTCAAAAGTTTTTACTGAGGGGATTTTAAATATCTCTTTTTATCACTCCATAAATCAGAAAATACCGCCAACAACCAGAGAAAAAGAAAAACATTTTTTAGGAATAAACTTTTGTACGACATCAATCAAATGATATATGAACAAACCCCTCAGTAAAAACCTTGATAATATAGATATGAATAAACCTGTAAGTTTTGGTGTTTGTAAGTGCTGCTGAAGTGGAGGAAAAACTCATTTTTTAAGGTTTTAAGATATGTGCTGTAATTGAAATCTACAGACGCAAAGAGATAAAGGGCTATAAAAGATACACTTAAAAGTGTATTTCTAGAACAAAAATCTGAACATTGGATAAAGCCAGTTTAAAATTTTTAAATTAAAATTTGCTCCATAAATCAGAAAATACTGCCAACAGACAGAAAAAAAAAAAATGTTCACAATTTTTTTAGGAATAAACTGTTGGATAACATTAGGTAAATGACATATGAAGAAACCCTTCAGTAAAAAGCTTCAGAATATAGATATGAATAATCCTATAAGTTTTGGTGTTTGTAAGTGCTGCTGAAGTGGAGGAAAAACTCATTTGGATTAAACAGCGTTTAAAGATATGTGCTGTAATTGAAATCTACAGACGCAAAGAGATAAAGGGCTATAAAAGATACACCTAAAAGTATATTTTGGATGCTTTCTTTTCACTAGTCTGAAAAAACACTTTATGAAAAGCCAAAAAGCCCAAAAATCTCAAAATTGACTGAAATATGAAAACAGTGTTGCCTGAAGTGTGTTGCCTTAAGAATATTTACCATAGATATTTGTGCTGGAAAACAAGATAGAAACTTTTTTTTTTTTCAGTGCAAAAAGTATTTTCTTGTAAAACCAATTGTTTTTATTAACATCTTCGAAAAATCGTTTTTTATTTTGTTTATTTAAAGGTGCGCTACAGAGTTCTGCCGTTCTGCCGCCATCGCTGGTTGAAAGATAAAATTGCAAGTATCTTGATCTGAAGGAGATTCCACATTGAAAGTCAAAGTGTATTAAATAAGAGTTCATTCAAAACTAGTGAAATTCTGCTGTCGTGTGAATGTGGCTGTCATTCCGATTCACATTCCAGCTGATGAAATCAAATTAAGCCAATTATTCAGTTGTGATTTTGGGTTTGTCACCTTGCTGGAGGTTTTGGCCAAGATGTCCTGAAGTTCCATGATCTTCTGCACGAGTCCATGAAAGTCATTGCAGGTCGGACAGGCTAAGAAAGAGACATAAAGGACATGCGTTGATCATAACGGAAGGACTAAACGTTTATGCATGTTTAATATCACAAGTAAAGTAATTAACGGCACGTACTACGGTTGAGGTCTGGGCACTGTGTGATGAATCCTTGAGGCATTACAAGGATCTGAAGGTCTTGCATCACTCCCTGCATGGAAACACACGGCAATCACTTGACACACGATTAGATCAGAGCTGAAATGAATCTGAAACATTAATTACATTTAATGACACTTTGCATTGCATTAAATATAATTGAGCATTCAGCAAACGAAGACCTTGAGCTGCGCTAATAAATGATGTGCGTGCAAATGTTCTGACCCAAAAACAAAAATGTATGCAATTATTAATGTGAAAAAGTAATGAATGTCCCTCTATACAGCCATCAGCAGTCCTTCAGCAGAGCATTATGGGTAAAATCCTGCTGGAGGTTCTGAAATTGTTGCTTTTAGATGTTCAAGGATGCTTTTATTTGCTCGGCAGAATATGAACAGAAAGCTTAAGTGCCAAAAACACTATTAGGAGAGCAGAAAGATGGACGCGGATGAGCCTGACCTTTTCCCAGGACATGTTCTCTGGATTAGCACCTGTTAAGCCATATTGCTTTTCTCATAGCTTCGATTTGCAGTTTATATTTAGAGGTTTTATCTCCGTGTCGAATCAAACTTGCACATTTTAATCAGGATTCAGTCCAACTGATGGCGGATGCCATGTGGAGATTATCCTTTATTATAATCAACATGATCAGGAGGTAGTTGTGTGCAGTTTTTAATTCTGCCAGTTTCTAAAATGTAAACACTTATGTTTGTACCTTATGTACATGTATAAGAGCCTGTCTGTTTCTGAAGTCGTCAATACATCAATATTAAGAGTCCAGAACGCATTAAATTGATCAAAAGTGACAGTAATAATTTCTGTTTCAGATAAATGCTGTTCTTTTGAACTTTCTATTCATCAAAGAATTCTGAGAAATAAAATGCATCAAGGTTTTCAACACTGATAATAATCATAAATGTGTGTTGAGCTCAAATCCTCATTTGAGATTGATTAGTGAAGGATCATGTGACACTGAAGACTGGAGTAATGATGATAAATTCAGCTTTGATCACAGGAATAAATCACACTGCACTTTACACTCCCCTAAAGGATTATTAGGAACACACACTAATACTGTGTTTGACCCCCTTTCGCCTTCAGAACTGCCTTAATTCTACGTGGCATTGATTCAACAAGGTGCTGAAAGCATTCTTTAGAAATGTTGGCCCATATTGATAGGATAGCATCTTGCAGTTGATGGAGATTTGTGGGATGCGCATCCAGGGCACGAAGCTCCCGTTCCACCACATCCCAAAGATGCTCTATTGGGTTGAGATCTGGTGACTGTAGGGCCATTTTAGTTCAGTGAACTCATTGTCATGTTCAAGAAACCAATTTGAAATGAATCGAGCTTTGTGACATGGTGCATTATCCTGCTGGAAGTAGCCATCAGAGGATGGGCACATGGTGGTCATAAAGGGATGGACATGGTCAGAAACAATGCTCAGGTAGGCCGTGGCATTTAAACCATGCCCAATTGGCACTAAGGGGCCTAAAGTGTGCCAAGAAAACATCCCCACACCATTACACCACCGCCACCAGCCTACACAGTGAAAACATCCCCACACCATTACACCACCACCACCAGCCTACACAGTGAAAACATCCCCACACCATTACACCACCGCCACCAGCCTGCACAGTGAAAACATCCCCCACACCATTACACCACCACCACCAGCCTGCACAGTGAAAACATCCCCACACCATTACACCACCACCACCTGCCTGCACAGTGGTAACAAGGTTATTAGAGTTAAAGTTAGCTGCTCTAAAACACACAACCTAAATATTCCAGAAAAATGATATGAAACAAACTAACGAACAATCATAGTGTGAAAACTAAGTTGGAATAACAGACTAAATATATATATTTTTAAAAAGAAAATCGTAATTACCTTGAATGCCATGTGCAACCAACAAGGTTATTCAGACAAAATATTGGAAACAATGTACAGCAGCACTTTATAGATACAATAACTTTTGAGTCTCTTCTGCTCATCAAGACTGCATTTATGTTATTAAAAATACAGTAAATTATGTTAAAATTGTGAAATATTATTATAATGTAAATCAGCTGTTCTCTATGTGAATATATACACTCACCTAAAGGATTATTAGGAACACCTGTTCAATTTCTCATTAATTCAATTATCTAATCAACCAATCACATCGCTTCAATGCATTTAGGGGTGTGGTCCTGGTCAAGACAATCTCCTGAACTCCAAACTGAATGTCAGAATGGGAAAGAAAGGGGATTTAAGCAATTTTAAGCGTGGCATGGTTGTTGGTGCCAGACGGGCCGGTCTGAGTATTTCACAATCTGCTCAGTTACTGGGATTTTCACACACAACCATTTCTAGGGTTTACAAAGAATGGTGTGAAAAGGGAAAAACATCCAGTATGCGGCAGTCCTGTGGGAGAAAATGCCTTGTTGATGCTAGAGGTCAGAGGAGAATGGGCCGACTGATTCAAGCTGATAGAAGAGCAACTTTGACTGAAATAACCACTGTTACAACCGAGGTATGCAGCAAAGCATTTGTGAAGCCACAACACACACAACCTTGAGGCGGATGGGCTACAACAGCAGAAGACCCCACCGGGTACCACTCATCTCCACTACAAATAGGAAAAAGAGGCTACAATTTGCACGAGCTCACCAAAATTGGACAGTTGAAGACTGGAAAAATGTTGCCTGGTCTGATGAGTCTGGATTTCTGTTGAGACATTCAGATGGTAGAGTCAGAATTTGGCGTAAACAGAATGAGAACATGGACCCATCATGCCTTGTTACCACTGTGCAGGCTGGTGGTGGTGGTGTAATGGTGTGGGGATGTTTTCACTGTGCAGGCTGGTGGCGGTGGTGTAATGGTGTGGGGATGTTTTCACTGTGCAGGCTGGTGGTGGTGGTGTAATGGTGTGGGGATGTTTTCACTGTGCAGGCTGGTGGTGGTGGTGTAATGGTGTGGGGGATGTTTTCTTGGCACACTTTAGGCCCCTTAGTGCCAATTGGGCATGGTTTAAATGCCACGGCCTACCTGAGCATTGTTTCTGACCATGTCCATCCCTTTATGACCACCATGTGCCCATCCTCTGATGGCTACTTCCAGCAGGATAATGCACCATGTCACAAAGCTCCAATCATTTCAAATTGGTTTCTTGAACATGACAATGAGTTCACTGAACTAAAATGGCCCCCACAGTCACCAGATCTCATCCCAATAGAGCATCTTTGGGATGTGGTGGAACGGGAGCTTCGTGCCCTGGATGCGCATCCCACAAATCTCCATCAACTGCAAGATGCTATCCTATCAATATGGGCCAACATTTCTAAAGAATGCTTTCAGCACCTTGTTGAATCAATGCCACGTAGAATTAAGGCAGTTCTGAAGGCGAAAGGGGTCAAACACAGTATTAGTGTGTGTTCCTAATAATCCTTTAGGGGAGTGTAAAGTGCAGTGTGATTTATTCCTGTGATCAAAGCTGAATTTATCATCATTACTCCAGTCTTCAGTGTCACATGATCCTTCACTAATCAATCTCAAATGAGGATTTGAGCTCAACACACATTTATGATTATTATCAGTGTTGAAAACCTTGATGCATTTTATTTCTCAGAATTCTTTGATGAATAGAAAGTTCAAAAGAACAGCATTTATCTGAAACAGAAATTATTACTGTCACTTTTGATCAATTTAATGCGTTCTGGACTCTTAATATTGATGTATTGACGACTTCAGAAACAGACAGGCTCTTATACATGTACATAAGGTACAAACATAAGTGTTTACATTTTAGAAACTGGCAGAATTAAAACTGCACACAACTACCTCCTGATCATGTTGATTATAATAAAGGATAATCTCCACATTTGTCGTTGACAAATCCAAACCACACATTTTCAGGATACTGTATGAACATTCACAGCTGGTTTGAGACGTCGAAACTTCTCATCCAGCAGCTTTTGGCACGGCGGTACAAACCCGAACCCTGTGAAGAAGTTCCCGACTCGTCACGGTAATCAAACGCCGCACTCAGACTCCAGCGGAGATGAAACCGGTGCTTGAGCGCGGCCCGTGCGTGGGGAACCGCTGCGGGTTTAATAGGAGGTGGGCAAGGCCGCGCACTCTGGTAATTGGACATAATACGCATCGCGGAGAGGAAATGATGTGGGTGGCGGGAGCATAATAACAGCTCCCAGTCGCCGCTGTCCCACTCTGATAAGCAAAACAAGCAGATACATATTGAATTTGTTTCATATGTGCCTTAATTTGATTGGCCTCCATCCGCTGGCCGCGCGGCGTCGCGTATAGACACTCTGTCGCATGGCAACCGGCCCACAAAGCCTTTATTTCGCCCCTCGCAGGAGCGGAGCGCCGTGACTTATGAGAAATTGTTTTCGAAATTGTCTTGCCTCTTCAATTTTCCAACCATAAATTCAAAAGCAGATGCAGGTTTCTCCAGATTCTCCATGGCAATGAGAGGGAAATAGAGGTGAACGCTCTGGATTTATAGGAACTCGGGAGGTAATTTAGTTTCTCTGCGAGTCAGCACACACACACACACACACACACACACACACACACTCACATGCATGCAGCGATTGTTTAAATTAGAGGCAATGGTCCGGTCAACAAGTGTGGAGTCTTCACTAATCGAACAGTGATGGTGCCTTTGATCACTCCGACACCCATCACGTCTGAAGCAGCCTTTCTGCGTAATGCTCCAGGAGAAGTCAATTGGTGGAAGATGAAAGCCTTGGACATGACGGAAATGAAACGGCAGATATCTGTGATTTTGTATATGGAAATAAGGGACAGAAACACGCATTTGTTTTTTACTTGAGCGGTTAAGCGCTAATCAGCGTCTCCGTGGAGACAGAAGCAGGGGCGGGGTGAGAAAGATCGTCAAGAACCGCAAACGACCTCCAGCCTCCCATCTGCCAATTAACTCTGGAGCTATTTAACAACCTGAAGCGGCACTTCACATCTTAAAGAGGCTCGATGACACACACACTCACACACACACACTCATTGACTCACAAACAATCTCTCTCTCACACACACATACTCACACACACACACACACACACACACACACACACACACACACACACACACACACACACACACAGATATTCACACACTCACTCTCTCACACATACACTCTCACACGCACTCTCTCTCTCTCTCTCTCACACACACGTTTGTTTCTGTGAATTGTGGGGACATGCCATAGGTGTAATTGTTTTTACACAGTACAAAGCATATTTTCTATCCCCCTACTCACACACATTTATAAGCATTTTGAAAAGTGAGGACATGGGGAACGTCCTCATATTTCACCCTCTCCTGTAATACCTGTGTCATACCCATGTCATTATACACATTTGTGTCCTGATATTTCACAAAAACAAGCACACATGCACACAAACACATACACACACACACAGATATTCACACACTCTCTCACATACACTCTCTCACACACACTTATACACACACACACGCATGTTTGTTTTTGTGAAATGTGGGGACATTCCATAGGCGTAATGCATTTTATACTGTACAAACCGTATTTTCTATCCCCTACACTGCCCCTAAACCTACCCATCACACACACACACACACACACACACACACACACACACACTGCCCGTCACAGGAGACTGCGCAGTTTACTTTCTGTGATAAAACCTCATCCTGTGTGATTTATAAGCATTTTGAAAAGTGAGGACATGGGAACGTCCTCATATTTCACCCTCTTTTGTAATACCTGTGTCATACCCATGTCATTATACACATTTGTGTCCTGATATTTCACAAAAACATGCCCACTCACAGACACACACACACACACACACACACACTCACACACACACACACACACACACACACACACACACACACACACACACACACACACACACACACACACACACACACACACACACACACACACTGCCCCTGCCCCTAAAACCTACCCATCACACACACACACACACACACACACACACACACACACACTGCCCTGCCCCTAAACCTACCCATCACACACACACACACACTGCCCCTGCCCCTAAACCTACCCATCACACACACACACACACACACACACTGCCCTGCCCCTAAACCTACCCATCACACACACACACACACACACACTGCCCCTGCCCTAAACCTACCCATCACACACACACACACACACACTGCCCTGCCCCTAAACCTACCCATCACACACACACACACACACACACACTGCCCCTGCCTAAACCTACCCATCACACACACACACACACACACACACACACACTGCCCCTAAACCTACCCATCACACACACACACACACACTGCCCCTGCCCCTAAACCTACCCATCACACACACACACACACACACACACACACACACACACACACACACACATGTTGTGTTTCCATGTTTTATGGGGACATTCCATAGGCGTAATGCATTTTATACTGTACAAACCGTATTTTCTATCCCCCTACACTGCCCCTGCCCCTAAACCTACCCATCACACACACACACTACCCATCACAGGAGACATGCTGCATTTTACTTTTTCAAAAACATCACTTAGTGTGATTTATAAGATGTTTTCCTCATGGGGACCAAAAAAATGTCCCCACAAGGACAAAAATTTGGATATTGCCATCTTTGTGGGGACATTTTGTCCCCATACCGTAGGATTACCAGTCCACACACACACACACACACACACACTGCCCCTAAACCTACCCATCACACACACACACACACACACACTGCCCCTGCCCCTAAACCTACCCATCACACACACACACACACACACACACACACACACACACACACACACACACACACACACACACACACACACACACACTGCCCCTGCCCCTAAACCTACCCATCACACACACACACACACACACACACACACACACACACTGCTAAACCTACCCATCACACACACACACACACACACACACACACACACACACACACACACACACACACACACACACACACACACACACACACACACACACACACACACTGCCCCTAAACCTACCCATCACACACACACACACACACACACACACACACACACACACACACACACACACACACACACACACACACAGCAGAAGAGACTCTTTCAGAAACAATCAAAATAGTACAGATTCCAAACTTTTGACTGGAAGTGTATATATTCACATAGAAAACAGCTGTTTTGAATTATAATAATATTTCACAATTTTAACATAATTTACTGTATTTTTAATAACATAAATGCAGTCTTGATGAGCAGAAGAGACTCAAAAGTTATTGTATCTATAAAGTGCTGCTGTACATTGTTTCCAATATTTTGTCTGAATAACCTTGTTTGCATGTTGGTCGCACATGGCATTCAAGGTAATTACGATTTTCTTTTTAAAAATATATATATTTTTGTGTGTGTGTGTGTGTGTGTGTGTGTGTGTGTGTGTGTGTGTTCAAATGTCCTCATAAGTCACCCTCTCCTGTAATACCTGTGTCATACCCATGTCATTATACACATTTGTGTCCTGATATGTCACAAAAACAAGCACACTCTCACACACACACACACACACACACACACACACACACACACACACACTTTATAAACTGCTTCAAATAAGTGAGCTGGTTTTATAGTCTGATAAACCACAGTAGTACGGTGTGAATTACACATCAAATCTGTCCTTTCACATTAGTGTCCATGCATATAGCACACTGCGCTCAAAACATATTTAGGCCTGAATTTATGATTTATGTTTTTGAATTGCATATAAAATGTCCATCCATTTGAATTACACATAAACTTAATGTGATGCATACTAAACGGGTCAGATTTCTGTAATAGTACTAACACACTGGAAGTGTTTTAAATACACACACATATATTTACCATCAATACTACACACTACATTATTTTGTAAATCTACTGTATGCTTGATACGGTAAACAGTTGCACGCTGCGTTATAAAGCACGTGTTGTCACATGTTTCTGGCATGATGCTAGCAACACTAAACTCATGGGTTTGACTCTTAGAAAATTCATGGACTGATAAACAATGCATAGATTGGGCATCTGGCGAATGCATAAAATGCTACTTTGCATTTTTAATAAAAATGTTTGTCAGTCTGATTAAATAATAAGTGAAGCATTGCATTTTATACAGAGCATGTATTCAGAAAAGCCATAGACGTAGCCTCTGTTTGCTCATGTGCATGTGTGGCGATTCGTGCTTCTTCTGTGGGGTGAAGATACCTTGAATAATCCATGAGCGCTGTTTCTCTGTCCGACCCAGAACGACGTGTCTTCTGGGATCTCCATCAGAGGAACCGCTACCACCCGCTCGTAGATTCTGACCACAAACGCCACAATAAACATCAAAATAGCAGAGAAATGTCATGATTCTTCATATCAATTTCAATAGCACTGGCAGATTTCCTCAAATGTTTCAACTTCTCAAGTACATTTATCTTGTTTTAAGGATCTTTAGATATTTTTACTGGAAAACATGTCAAAAGGGTCATGGAAAAGTCCAGAGAAAAACCATGAGAAATGTAAATAAATAAAAGAATAAGATTAAAATAAATACATTTATTAAATGTTAAATGAACATATGGTAAAACATGTAAAAATAAGTAAATAAATACATTTGCTTCAGTTATTATTAAATTAAATAATTTCTTATTTATACATTTGCTTAAAAGTCTAAAGAAAAAAGCACATAAATAAATAAGTGATTAAATGTTATAATTACGGAAGCCCTGAACCGCAAAGTAAAAAAAAAAAAATCTGGAAAAAAAAAATCTAGAATTTCGAGATTAAAGTCTAAATATTTCGAGATTAAAGTCTAAATATTTAGAGAATAAAGTCGAAATGTTTAGAGATTAAAGTCTAAATGTTTGAGATTAAAGTCGAAATGTTTGAGAATAAAGTCAAATGTTTCGAGAATAAAGTCGAAATGTTTGAGATTAAAGTTGAAATGTTTCAAGAATAAAGTCGAAATGTTTTTCGAGAATAAAGTCGAAATGTTTCGAGATTAAAGTCAAATGTTTGAGATTAAAGTCGAAATGTTTTTCGAGAATAAAGTCGAAATGTTTCGAGATTAAAGTCAAATGTTTCAAGAATAAAGTCAAATGTTTAGATTAAAGTAAACGTTTCAAGATTAAAGTCGAAATGTTTGAGATTAAAGTCAAAATGTTTTTCGAGAATAAAGTCGAAATGTTTGAGATTAAAGTCAAATGTTTCGAGATTAAAGTCGAAATGTTTTTCGAGAATAAAGTCGAAATGTTTGAGATTAAAGTCGAAATGTTTAGAGAATAAAGTCAAACGTTTGAGAATAAAGTCAAACGCTTTGAGATTAAAGTCGAAACGTTTCAAGAATAAAGTCGAAATGTTTCGAGATTAAAGTCGAAATGTTTGAGAATAAAGTCGAAATGTTTTTCGAGAATAAAGTCGAAATGTTTCGAGATTAAAGTCGAAATGTTTCGAGAATAAAGTCAAACGTTTCAAGAATAAAGTCGAAATGTTTGAGATTAAAGTCGAAATGTTTGAGATTAAAGTCAAATGTTTTTCGAGAATAAAGTCAAATGTTTCGAGATTAAAGTCGAAATGTTTGAGAATAAAGTCAATACGAAATTGCTATGGAGCAGATGCAGATCTTTCTTCGACGAGATGCTATGGCAATAACTGCATTATTCATATAAATATGGCAATACCCCAAGATGGCTTGAAAAATACACATAAACCATATATGATCGTGTGTTTACTGTCTTCATGTTTCAGTCAAAATGTTCTGCTTTTTATTCAATATAGCAGGATGATCCCCGCCCCTGCTCTCAGGACATATAGCCTATTAATGTAGGCTATAAAATAATATTGATAAAAGGGTTTATTTAATCATATTCACAATCACAGCAGTTTAGGCCTATAATCATTCATTTTGAGCCTCGCTTTAGGCGCTCGCAGTTTGAAAACATTCTACTTTAATCTCAAACATTTCAACTTTAATCTCAAAATATTTTGACTTTATTCTAAATATTTCGATTTTATTCTCGAATATTTCGACTTTATTCTCGTAATATTTCGACTTTATTCTCTGAATATTTCGACTTTATTCTCGTAATATTTCGACTTTATTCTCAAAATATTTTGACTTTATTCTCAAATATTTCGACTTTATTCTCGTAATATTTCGACTTTATTCTCGTAATATTTCGATTTACTCTCAAAATATTTGACTTTATTCTCGTAATATTTCAACTTATTCTAAATATTTCGACTTTATTCTCGTAATATTTCGATTTATTCTAAATATTTCGACTTTATTCTCGTAATATTTCGATTTTATTCTCGAAATATTTCGACTTTATTCTCGTAATATTTCGACTTTATTCTCGAAATATTTCGACTTTATTCTCGTAATATTTCGACTTTATTCTAAAATATTTCGACTTTATTCTCAAATATTTCGACTTTATTCTAAAATATTTCGACTTTATTCTCGTAATATTTGACTTTATTCTCAAATATTTCGACTTTATTCTCAAATATTTGACTTTATTCTCGAAATTCTAGATTTTTTTTTTTACATATATATATATATATTTTTTTTTTTACTTTGCGGTTCAGGGCTTCCGTATATAATGCAATACAATGTAAAAATAATTTTTTTATTAATCTGTTAAATTAACAATACATTTGATTTAAATAAACAAATAAATGATACATTTAACAGTAAATCAGTGTGTAGACTTAAGTAATTGAATAGAAAATGTTTTAGTATTAATTGGGTGTTTATAAAAGACCGATGGGGGTCCCTCATCCATCATGAACACGAGGATGTTCACATTTTGGGGTCCGTGGCATGTCAAAGTTTGAAAAGCCCTTCAGTTCTGCTGTACCTGTTGCAGTCCACATAGAGCGCCACATGTGATGCGCTGATGGCCACAGACACTTTGTGCCACTGGTCATCGGCGAGCGTAGGGGAAGATCTCCGTGTACGTCTGCTGGCCTTTAGTCTGGAAATGAAGACGCACTTCGCTCTTCTGTCCGCTGCTCTCCAGCTCCAGTAATCTGCAGAAACACACACAGAGAGAGTCAAAAGTTACTGTAGTGTATGACTTTTGTAAACCTGTCATTCATCATCTACGTCTGAAAGCCCCTCCCACTTCCTTATAAGGAAATCTGTGACAGTCGAGTGCATGAAGTGTCCAAAATTCCACACTTTGTGAGTATTTAAATTTGCAGTGTTCAGTGTGAACAAATGCACTACTCGCACTATTTACACTACAAAGTGCCTTAGAGTAGTGCATAAGTATGTGAATTGGGATGCAGGTAATAACATGAGGTCATGAGGTATCATCATATTTGTTCAAATCATATTAAGGATTATTGGTTAACTCAGATCTCTAGCTTGAAGTGTTCAGTGTGTGAGTTTGTGCGCCAGTCAAGTCAAGTGGTTTATATTTTGACCGAGTTGTTGGAAATGCTGGTTAACATAGAATACTTTTGTTGAAATTGCACGAGTTATTGTCGTTTATATTCGTGAGCTTGCCGTCAAAGTTGCGACTTTCTAAGGTGTCGTTTCACGTGCGCACAAAATTTAGGCAGCACTTTTCTTAAAGCTTTTATATTAGTACTGTCATATAATGCATCATAACATGCATTACAAGACATAATTAATGCATTATTTTGTGTGTGTGTGTATATATACATATACTGTATATACACACGTGATTAATCGCAATTAATTGATTGACAGTACTAATATAAAGGCTTTAACATAAAAGTTTGTAAATATATAATACATGTGTGTGTGTGTGTGTGTGTGTGTGTGTGTGTGTGTGTGTGTGTGTGTGTGTGTGTGTGTGTGTGTGTGTTAGATGCAATTAATCGCGATTAATCGATTCGACAGCACTACTTTATGTATAATGCATTATAAAAGTATCTTTTATGCATTAATTATGCATTGTAATGCATTTTATAATGCATTGTATGATTGTAACCACAGTTATAAATCATTATAATACTTAATTAATTATGTTACAAATTTAGAAAGTATAATGCATTAAAACACACAACAAAAAAACAGGGTAACACTTTACTTAAATACTTAAACAATGTATAATGCATCATAACAGTATTGTTAATGCATTAATTATGCCTTTTAATGCACCTTATAATGCACTGTATGGTCTCATGAATATTGTAATCATAGTTAAAAACATACACTAATGCATTAAAACACAACAAAAACAATTTTAGGTGTAACAAGGAATCTGAATATTTTAATGCATTTTAACTTTGGTTACAGTTATTTATGATCAGATATAATGCATTATAATGTACATTATGTATACCTTTATAATGCATTATACATAAAGGCATAGTAAAATAAAGTAAATTTAACATTATAAAGTAAAATGTTAGTAAAATGTTTTAAAATTTCTATTACTATTGCGATTTTTTACATTTTTCAACTACCCATTTGAGGGTATTTACTTTTACATGTATGCATTTGGCAGATGCTTTTGTTTGAAGAAGCTGCATAGGCGTACATTTTTATCAGTTCATGCATTTTGCTGGAATCAAACCCATGATCTTGGCATTGCAAGTGCCAAGCTCTACTGTAAAAGTGAATTGTATTGAATCCAATTCTGGTCAGTTTGATGTGGAACATAACACTCATACCCAGAATTACATAATGCAAGGGTTAAGCTGGAGAGTTTTGCATAGACGTGCACCACTTACATTTCCCACCAAATGTACAACTATACTTCATAATTTGTGCCTGATAAACATGTGACTGACAGCAGAGCCCACAGTGGGATCTCTGACATCAGCCAGTCCAGCAAACAAAAGGAGCTGTGTTGCATATTTCGCAGCATCC
Source organism: Gobiocypris rarus (assembly GCA_023029165.1). NCBI lineage: Eukaryota > Metazoa > Chordata > Actinopteri > Cypriniformes > Gobionidae > Gobiocypris > Gobiocypris rarus. Next base: position 3,077,998 of record CM040913.1, read on the forward strand.
GCAAATAAAACGGGCCGAGCACACGGCCCTGAGGCACACCGGCGGTTCACGCTCGTCTCTAACGACCTGACATGCATCAAACTTTCCAAATGTCCTCTATAACAATATCCCAGGAGATTCTCCTCACCTGCTGACCAGCACTGATTCTGACCACAGTCAAATATGAGCGCGAGCACCGCGGGAGTCTGACTTCTATATAATATGAAGCAAAACCATAGTATTTTGTTCAGTATATGACCAAAAGCTCATTTCTGATTGGCCTGATGGATTTGTTTTGCTGGACAATTTAAAAATGTTTTATTTCTAATCAAATTGCATGCATTTGTATTGAATATTCATGCTAATAAGGTTCTCCTGGCATGTTTTATAGAGTTTTCCAATGTACACATGAAAGTTTTTTAAAGCATTTCCTTTTCTCCTATAACAAAACACTTTTGTGAATGTCGATCTTGTGTCTCAAAAGGCTCAAAGGCCATGTGGAGAAGAGGAAGAGTTGTTGTAGTTGAGCACATTTAGGAGTCGCTCGAGCTGTCGTCCGTCTGTCACATTTATTGATACAGTACGAACACAAATGCAATAGCATTTCATAAAGCAAGATGACATCATCAGTTACAACCGTAATTACACTAAACTATCCCTGTTCTCTCTTCATCAGCAGATATTCTTTGACTCATCTCACAACAGATATCAGTATAGATTATCAGGACAGAATATGCTAATCAATGACTGAAGATCATTAACTCATAAACTCCTCCTCTATCCCTTCAGAAGCGTCCCGTCTCATTCTGCTTGATGGCTCTTCTTCTTGAGTCCCTCCATCGGTTTAAACATAAAACATAAAAGGCTGAACAGTTTAATTCCTGTCTGCGTGAGGTAATCAGAGCTGCTAACACAAGCTCTTGAAGCTCCGCCCTCTTCTAGAAAGGGGGCGGGAGCAGATGTTCATTTGCATTTAAAGGGACACACACAAAAACGGCGTGGTTTTGCTCACCCTCAAAAAGTGACCATTTTAACATGCTATAAAAATTATCTGTCGGGTAATTTGAGCTAAAACTTCACACACACACTCTGGGGACATCAGAGACTTGCTTTACATCTTGTAAAAAAGGGACATTATAGGACCCCTTTAAGTGCAACATGTGCAGTGCAAGTCTGTCATATAGACGTAAAACTATAATGAGAGCATCATAATTGTGTGTTTGTGACATGGCTTTAATGGTGGGATTTTTGCGTTTTTAATCAAAGCTCTTAAAAACTATATAAATATTTGGATTTAGATTTATCAGCCTATATATCGGTTATCGGTATTGGCCAAAATGTTTAAATCGGTGCACACCTAGTTTTCATAAATGAATGGCAATATTAGCTAAATGTTTCTTATGCTGGGATTGTCCACACGTTTAGTGTCAGGAATGATGAAGTCGTGTTCGGTTGACACTGAAATGCATTTCAACAGCAAATTCAAAAAACTCAAATGTAATTATAATATTAGATATATTGGTAAGACTACCATAAGAGATGCAACAGCTATATAGTATTTATTAATCTTTGTTAATTTTCATTGTTAGTTCATGCTGAAAGAATCCTTTAAATGTGGATTTAGATTTATATTGGTCAATATATCGGTTACTGGCTCGCAAATATAAAGAATTATCGGTTATTATCGGTATCAGCCAAAATTCTCATATCGGTGCATCCCTAGAATTTAGTGAATTGCAATTCAACACAGGAGATGCATTCTGGGAAATGTAGTGTTCTTCCACCCAAAAAGTTAATTTAATGAAATACTAAATACAAATTCAAAACTTTAGTAAAAACTGTTGACTTGTAGTATATTTATAATAAAAATCTAAAGTATGCATTTAAACAGTTAAAACAGTATTATTGTGAAATCGTCTCAGGTTATAACTATAACCATAGTTCCCTGAGAAGGAACGAAACACTGCGCCCACTAGGGACAGCTCTGGGAACGCCCACAGCGTGATAGCGCCTGATGCACGTATGTCAACTCAGCCAATGGCGAGAGTGAGCGTCACGGACGGGTGACGTCACGTCCAGGAAAGGATAAATATACCTCCGCTCCGATCGCACTTCAGCTAAACTGCCGCAAGGGATCACAGGGATGCAGGGAGTATGGCCAAGGGACGAGTGTTTCGCTCCTTCTCAGGGAACTATGGTTATAGTTATAACCTGAGACGCTCCTCGAGGAACTTCACACCGCGCCCACTAGGGACAGCTCTGGGAACGAAATACCAAAACGCCATAATGCCAAATGCCTGTCGTGTGAAACTGTGGCACATTCAAGACAGGAGCACTAAAGAACCTGGAGCACACTCCAGGTCAAGATCATAGTATCTCACAAACGTGAGAGGCGAGGACCAACCGCCGCATCGCAGACTTCTTTGAGAAACCCCGATACCAAGGCCTTAGAGGCCGCCATACTCCTAGTAGAGTGGGCTCTGACAGCTAAGGGACACTGCTGATCAGAAGACCCATAAGCCAGTGAGATAGCCTCGACTATCCACTTGCTCATTGTACATTTGGACGCAGGGAGGCCCCTGTTCTGACGTCCAAAACAAACAAACAATTGATCTGCTTTCCTCCACAGGGCAGCTCTGTGGACATAAGCATCCAGTGCTCGCACTGGACATACAAGGTTCAATCTTTCCTGGTCTGGATTAACAAATGGAGGAGGACAGAGAGCTTGCAGCACTATAGGCCGTGGAACATTGGTTAACACCTTCGGAACATACCCTAATCTAGGGTAAAGGAAAGCTTTAACCATCCCTGGTGCAAACTCCAAGCACGAAGGGGATATTGATAAGGCCTGAAGGTCTCCTACTCTCTTAATAGAAGAAATGGCAAGAAGGAAGATGGTTTTCAGAGTCAGAAACTTTTCTGAGATTACGTCAAGTGGCTCGAACGGAGCCGCAGATAAACCTTCCAACACTATAGCCAAATCCCAAGTAGGAACTCTAGTGCGCACCGCAGGCCTCAGCCTCTTAGTGCCACGAAGGAAACGAGTAACCAAAGGGTTCCTCCCCACAGTAATACCATCCACATGGGCATGGTAAGCAGAAATAGATGAAACATACACCTTTAGTGTTGCAGGGGTCAACCCAGAAGAGAATCGCTCTTGTAGAAAATCTAGCACTGAACCAACAGGGCAGTTGACTGGATCTAATTGTCGTTCTTGACACCAAGACGTGAACAGCCTCCACTTCAGGGCATATAGTCTCCTCGTGGATGGAGCTCTGGAGCTAAGAATGGTCTCCACCACCTCGGTAGAGAGACCAGACTCTATGAGCTCGGCCCCCTCAGCGGCCAAACCCACAGGTTCCACATTTCTGGGTGGGGGTGAAATATTGAGCCCTCCGCCTGAGATAGAAGATCCCTCCTGATCGGAATCTTCCAAGGTGAGCCATCGAGCAGTGTTACGAGGTTCGAGAACCAAATCCGGCTCGGCCAGTAGGGAGCTACTAGCAGTAGACTTATCCCCTCCCGGCGAACTTTCTCCAGAACTCCCTGGAGCAGAACAACTGGGGGGAATGCGTACAGTCGCCGCCTCGGCCACGTCTGCACCATGGCATCCAGTCCCAGAGGAGCTGGATGTGTCAAAGAGAACCAGAGTGGACAGTGCGTCGTATTCTGAGACGCAAACAGATCCACCTCCGCCTGGCCATAAATTTCCCAAATGAGCTTCACCACCTCGGGGTGAAGTCTCCATTCCCCTGGCCTCAGCCCCTGTCTCGACAGGATGTCCGCTCCTATATTCTGGGCCCCCGGGATAAAGATTGCTCTCAAGGAGAGTAACTTCCCCAGAGACCACAGGAGGATCTGGTGCGCTAGCTTGCACAGTGGGCGCGAACGCAGACCCCCCTGACGATTTACATAGGAAACCACCGATGTGTTGTCCGTACGGACCAACACATGATGGCCCCTCAAGTCCGGGAGGAAGAACTTCAACGCATTGAAGACTGCCATCATCTCCAGGCAGTTGATGTGCCACGAAAGATGATAGTCCCCCCACAGACCCTGAGCTGAGCGGCCTTCCATTACCGCTCCCAGCCCGTGAGAGAGGCATCTGTCGTCAGGGTGACTCCGACATTGTGCCCCCAACTCCGGACCCTGGGACAGGAACCATGCTTTCTTCCATATGACCAAGGCGCGGAGACACCGCCGTGTGATCTTGATCATACGAAAAGGGTTCCCCCTCGGGGAAAACCCTCTGGTCCTGAGCCACCACTGTAAGGGCCTCATGTACAGCAGGCCAAAAGGAATTACGTTGGACGCCGCTGCCATCAGCCCCAGCAACTTTTGAAACTGCTTGACAGTGAATGACTGGCCTAGTTTTACTCTCTTTACAGCTGACAGAATCGCAGCAATGCGCGTGGGTGAAAGCACTGCCCGCATTGCTACGGAATCCCAAACCACGCCTAGAAAAGTGGTCCTCTGTACAGGAGAAAGCACACTCTTCTTCGCATTCAGCCTCAACCCCAACTTTTGAATATGCGCGAGGACGACATCTCGATGCCGAACTGCCATATTCTGCGACTGTGCCAGAATCAGCCAGTCGTCTATATAGTTCAGAATGCGTATGCCCTGCAGCCTGAGCGGGGCCAGAGCTGCATCTACGCATTTCGTGAACGTGCGGGGTGAGAGAGCTAGACCAAATGGAAGAACCCGATACTGGTACGCTTCGCCCCCGAAAGCGAACCTCAGGAACTTCCTGTGTTGTGGAAGGATGGAGACATGGAAGTATGCGTCCTTCAGATCTATTGTGACAAACCAGTCCTCGGATCTGATTTGGGTCACAATCTGACTTAGCGTCAGCATCTTGAATTTTAGTTTTCTGACTGTACAATTCAGACGACGAAGATCTAATATGGGGCGCAACCCTCCATCCTTTTTTGGAACTAAGAAGTACCGGCTGTAAAAACCCGACTCTCTGTTCTGTACCGGGACCCGTTCTATAGCCTCCTTTTTTAACAAGGTTCCTACTTCCTGTTCCATTATCAGAGCCTGCTCGGGACGTACTGATGTTACCAGCACTCCGTTGAAATGAGGTGGGTGGAACCCAAACTGAATTCTGTACCCCTTTTCTACCGTCTGCAGGACCCATAGTGATATATTTGGTAGACATTTCCACTCTGCCAGGAAATCTTATGGAACCAGCCTCTCGAGGCTGGTCTCTGATATTTCCACTGCAACCATCTCGGTGGCCTGAAGCATACTGGCAGCACCTAACCGATCTGGCTGCATTTCTAACCTCCTTGGAGTCTGCGAGTGTGACACCTTGTCCTGTGGAGTCACGAGCTCGCTGGAAATCGCTGCGCCCAAGCACCAAGGGTGGCGGGTTGGCAGAACGATCCCCTGAGGGCAACGAAGTGGAATGGGCACCGTATACTGAGGTGAACACCAATCCCCGCCGGGGCACTCGAGACCTGACGCTGCTGGCGTCAGGACCTTTTTTGGCCTGAAGCCTTCTTCGCCTGAAGCACGACCCTCAAGTCGGTCTTCGGCTTAGAAGACTTCGGCTGAGAGTGCCGACCTGGCCCACCGTATCTCTGAGGTGGAGCACGAGATGCGACACTCTCTTTTTGCTGCTGCCTGTACGAAGAGCTAGACGGTTGGGGCTGCTCACGCCCAGCAGCCCCAGAGGATTGGTGACGGCATGAGACATATTTTTTTTTAAAAGCTCCGCTTTTGTCTTTTTTTTTTTTTTTTTTATTTCTCTTCTGAAATCTGTCGACGACTTCATTTACAGCGTCACCGAACAGACCAGTGGGTTCAACTGGTGCATCAAGGAGAAAAGCCCTGTCTTTATCCTTAATGTCAGATAAATTGAGCCACAGATGTCTCTCTGTTGCCACCAAGGCTGCCATAGACCGCCCAATAGCTCTAGCGGTCTCCTTGGTGGCTCTCAGAGATAAATCTGTGGCCCGCCGCAGTTCGCGAACCGCCTCAGGGCTCACTGTTTCACCGCCATCCAAATCCCCCAGCAGGTCAGCCTGGTACGCTTGCAAAATACTCATTGTATGCAAACACGCCCCAGCCTGTCCTGCTGCCGTGTACGCTTTCCCCACTAGCCCTGATGTTGTCTTTAATGGTTTAGTGGGGAGCGTGGGGGCCTTCAGGGACGATGCCGAAGCAGGGGACAGATAACTAGCCAGCGTCTGATCCACTTTAGGCATTGCCCCATAACCATATTCTTTCAGCCCCCTTATATCACTATATGTTTTTACTTGAGGGCTGAAAAGACGTGATGAATATGGTTTCCTCCATGATCTAGACAGCTCACTGTGTAAATCAGGAAAGAAAGGAAGACCCCGTGGTGAAGGTGACACATTTGATGACAAAAAGCGCTCGTCTAACTTGCTTTTCGGACGAGCGCCTTGTTTCTCGGCTGGCCAATCAATATTTAACTTCGCCACAGCGCGAGTAATCACCTCCACCAGCTCTTCGTGTGCTGGGGAAAGAGATGGCGAATCATCTTCCCCCAATCCGACGCTCAACACCTCCACCTCCTCAGAGCTGGAGTGTTGAAACGACGGGCTCTCACTCTGGGCGGAAGAAGCCGCAGCGCGGGCTTCCGACACCAGAGCTTGAGCGACAGATCTCTCGGGTGAAGGCAGAGAAAGAGCGCTCGCGCCCGTCTCAAACCCCGCCGAGAGATCCATCTGCGATCCCCATGATGTCCTTCTCCGCTGTGCCTCGGCAGCGGGTCCAGAACCAGAGGGAACGCGATCCTGATCACCCTTCTCGAAGAGTGACAGGCGGGAGCGGAGCATGCGAAGCGGCAGCTTCTCACAATGCTCACAATCAGCCCCCTCGAAGGCTGACAGAGCATGCTCCACTCCCAAACACATCACACACAAATCATGTGTATCTCCACCCGTAAGGAAACGGGGACACGGAGGAGTACACTGTTTGAATACTGATGCATTCGCCATTTTTTAAACTGAGATATATTGTGTTTTTGACAGACAACAATAAATAGACAGAGACAGTTTCACACAGATCGCTTCGCTGAGGCAGAAAAGCTGAAGTGCGATCGGAGCGGAGGTATATTTATCCTTTCCTGGACGTGACGTCACCCGTCCGTGACGCTCACTCTCGCCATTGGCTGAGTTGACATACGTGCATCAGACGCTATCACGCTGTGGGCGTTCCCAGAGCTGTCCCTAGTGGACGAGTGTGAAGTTCCTCGAAAGGAAATTACTATTTAAAAAAAAAATTGAATATATGTTAAAATGTAATGTATTCCATGATATATAAAAGCTTTTGCAGCTTAATATTTTTTGTGAAAAATTGTAATACACTGCCATTCAAACGTTTGGGGTTTGATTGTAAGGGATAAAAAGAAAGAAACTAATACTTTTATTAATCAAGCATGCATCAAATTGATCAAAAGTGACAGTAAAGATGTTTATAATAATTTCTATTTCAGATAAACGCAGCTCTTTCGAACTTTCTATTCATCAAAGAATCCTGAAAAATAAAATGTATCGGTTTCCACACAAATATGAACCGTTTTCAACACTGATAATAATCATAACTGTGTGTTGATCATCAGATCCTCATGTGAGAGTGATTAGTGAAGGGTCATGTGACACTGAAGACTGGAGGAATGATGATCAATCTGCACTATATCTTCACACAGAGAACCGCTGATCCACACTGGAGGAATATTACACTGATACTGGATTTTGGGGAAAATAAACGCAGCCTTGGTGAGCGGAAGAGACTAATTCAAACTGATCAATAATGACAGCTTTGTTCATTTGTGTATCAGACTCCATTGGTCGTGCTGCATGTGTATATATTGTCCTTTATTTTGTTAACTCCTCTCATAACATTCAATTCAGACACAAACTCAGAGGCGAAGTCGAAGCAGTGTTTCTATAGATTGAGCAGTGGCACAGGAAACACAGGCGGATTCAGACGAGCTAAACGCCCCTTCACATTGTAATTCCTCAGCGCTGCACGTCTCTATTGAGATTTACTTGAAGGGGGAAGCGTTAATGGGGAAAGCTGCCAAAAGTCATCAGCCGCCCGCCTGTGCAGACTACCAATTTTTATTTCCTACTCCTCGCAAAAAATCATCACGCTTGAGAGCATTATTCCAGAGAAGCCAATTACAGATACGCAGGTTTTGATTTATCTACAAACAGGAACCTAATGAGTTCTTTTCCTCGTGCCTTGCACTTCTAGCTCCAGCTGAAAAGAAAGGGAATATCAATACCAGCCCGAGTCGCCCGATGTCAGAGCCACCTGCTTTATCGACTCGCGTACAGTGTAATTAACATCTTTCACAAGGCCCTATTATGCGCTGACTTCAATAAACACAGTTCAACGAGCACAATTACAGTGAGGACGCCGCCGCTTCTCTTCTGCAGCCGTGTCGTGATGTTGTTGTCTTCGCGGGAGCAAATATCGTGTTCTCCTTATCTGGAGAAACCTGTTGACCCGCTGACCCTCAGAACAGCTGCTGACTCTGAACCTCAAACACAAATGACCTGCAGTGAGAGCCGTTTTCAAGTTCAAGCTCTCGAGGGTTGAGTTCTCAACATGCTCTCCTAAAAATAACACATTACAGGGAATCTATCTATCTATCTGTCCGTCCATCCATCCACCATCTATCCATCCATTCATCTCTCTGTCTATCATTCATCCATCCATCAATCATCCATCCATCTGTCTATCATTCATCCCTCCATCATTCATCCATCCATCTCTCTGTCTATCTATCCATCCATCATCCATCCATCCATCCATCTGTCTATCATTCATCCCTCCATCATCCATCCATCCATCTCTCTGTCTATCCAGCCAGCCAGCCATCCATCCATCCATTCTTCCATTCATCCATCCATCCATGCATCTCTCCATCTGTCTATCCATCTCTCCATCCATCCATCTCTCTGTCTGTCTATCCATCCATCCATCCATTTACTCATTCACCAATCCATCTCTCCATCAGTCTATCCATCAATCCATCCATCCATCTCTCTGTCTGTCTATCCATCCATCCATCCATCCATCTATCTCTCTGTCTGTCTATCCATCCATCAATCCATTCATACATCCATCTGTCTATCCATCCATCCATCTCTCCATCTGTCTATCAATCAATCCATCCATCCATCCATCCATCTTTCTATCTGTCTATCCATCCATCCATCCGTCCATCTTTCTATCTGTCTATCCATCAATCCATCTCTCCATCCATCCATCCATCTCTCCATCTGTCTATCCATCCATCCATCTCTCCATCTCTCCATCTGTCTATCCATCCATCCATCTCTCCATCCATCCATCCATCTATCTCTCTGTCTGTCTATCCATCCATCAATCCATTCATCCATCCATCTCTCCATCTGTCTATCCATCCATCCATCTCTCCATCTGTCTATCCATCCATCCATCCGTCCATCTTTCTATCTGTCTATCAATCAATCCATCCATCCATCCATCTCTCCATCTGCCTAGCCATCAATCCATCCATCTGTCTATCATTCATCCATCAATCATCCATCCATCCATTCATCTCTCTGTCTAACTATCCATCCATCATCCATCCATCCATCTGTCTATCATTCATCCCTCCATCATCCATCCATCCATCCATCCATCTCTCTGTCTATCTATCCTTCCATCATCCATCCATCCATCTCTCTGTCTATCTATCCATCCATCATCCATCCATCCATCCATCTGTCTATCATTCATCCCTCCATCATCCATCCATCCATCTCTCTGTCTATCCAGCCAGCCATCCATCCATCCATTCTTCCATCTATCCATTCATCCATCCATCCATGCATCTCTCCATCTGTCTATCCATCTCTCCATCCATCCATCTCTCTGTCTGTCTATCCATCCATCCATCCATTTACTCATTCACCAATCCATCTCTCCATCAGTCTATCCATTAATCCATCCATCCATCTCTCTGTCTGTCTATCCATCCATCCATCCATCCACCCATCCATCCATCTATCTCTCTGTCTGTCTATCCATCCATCAATCCATTCATCCATCCATCTGTCTATCCATCCATCCATCTCTCCATCTGTCTATCCATTCATCCATCCGTCCATCTTTCTATCTGTCTATCAATCAATCCATCCATCCATCCATCTTTCTATCTGTCTATCCATCCATCCATCTCTCCATCTGTCTATCCATCCATCCATCCATCCATCCGTCCATCTTTCTATCTGTCTATCCATCAATCCATCTCTCCATCCATCCATCCATCTCTCCATCTGTCTATCCATCCATCCATCTCTCCATCTCTCCATCTGTCTATCCATCCATCCATCCATCTCTCCATCCATCCATCCATCTATCTCTCTGTCTGTCTATCCATCCATCAATCCATTCACCCATCCATCTCTCCATCTGTCTATCCATCCATCCATCCGTCCATCTTTCTATCTGTCTATCAATCAATCCATCCATCTCTCCATCTGTCTATCCATCCATCCATCTCTCCATCTGTCTATCTATCCATCCATCCATCCGTCCATCTTTCTATCTGTCTATCCATCAATCCATCTCTCCATCCATCCATCCATCCATCCATCTCTCCATCTGCCTAGCCATCAATCCATCCATCTCTCTGTTTGTCTGTCTATCATCCATCCATCTCTCTGTTTGTCTGTCTATCATCCATCCATCTCTCTGTTTGTCTGTCTATCATCCATCCATCTCTCTGTTTGTCTGTCTATCATCCATCCATCCATCTCTCTTTCTGCCAGTTATATGAATTACTTTGAATGTCAAATAATTTGAATTCTAATTCTTTAAATTCAAATTTGCATTTAAATTCTGAATCCTGTTTGCCTCCTCTACTCAGATTCAATTCAAATTCAAGAAACCCTGTCTTCTAAAAACATGACAGCAAACCTCAACGCATAAAATGATTGACAGGCTGAGTGTGTTTCTGGCTAGTTTCATAAATAAAAAAGCACAGACCATCATCTGACTCTTTACCGACTCCAGTGCTGTCACAGTGACAGATGTGATTTCTCTATTTCACGGATATTATTTTATGTGTGCTCTTCTCTTCCAAAGTTATTTTTAGCTAGTTACTCCCCATCACTGACAGTGATGTGCATTACTCATGATGGGAAACCAACACAGAGCTTAAATTCCCTGTGTAGCAGTTTTTCTAACAGAAAGCAACTTCATATTAAGTTTTTGCAAACTTATTTGCATGATGAAAGTCTCGTCAGTGTTTAAATAGTCTTCCTGGAGAGAGAGGGAGTGTTTTATTTCTGCTGAGTGCTGCTCTTAGACTCGACTCAGAGAGGAAAATCTTCTAATCAGTCTTCGGGGAGCTGCAGATATGGACACGGCACAGAGAAAGAGTTAATGATCAGATGAACCGGGACAGGAAAACAACACGCTCAGGGAGGCAGAATTCACTGCAGCTCAGCGGTCAAACACTAAAAATGATGCTGGAAGAGCGCCTCGAGGGAAAACTTCCTCTTCTTAATTCCCTCGCTTTGCCTCGTTCAAACAACTCAATGTATTCAGAAAGCAGAAGCGTTAACCATGTGAGCTTCACTTTCACTAAACAAATGCTTCATCCAATAGAGCAGTGATTCTCAACTAGTTCATCGTGTCCCAGAAATGGGTCACAGATTGTGTGGAAATGTGTTGATATTATATAAGTATCACGTGCAACTTAACAAATAACAATAATACATGCAGAAGTGATTAATCCAGAGCAGAACAATACATGACTTCTGATATGATTTTGTTAATGACTTCAGTCGTCCCTGATGTCCATGTAAATTCTGGATCTTGAAGCAAAGCCAGTTGAGAATCAGTGTTATGCATCTGTGAGCTGAACACACTCGACTGAACTGTTATTTACTTGTAGCCTAGAGCTGTGTGTCAGTGTGTGTGTGAGCATGTATGTGTATGTTTTCCTAATCTTCTGGGTATAGCAAATACTGTATAATTAGTGTTTGCCAAGTCAAGCATCACTGGTACAATTGCTTATAATTAGTGTTAGAGACAATAAAGATCTACATGTAACTTGTCCTGTTTGTGCTGCAGACTATGCCCTAGCAATGCCCCAGTAACCATCTAGCGCCACCCTGTCAACTATCCAGAACACCCTAGCAACCACCTAACCATGCCCTATCAACCATCCAGAACACCCTAGCAACCACCTAACCATGCCCTATCAACCATCCAGAACACCCTAGCAACCACCTAACAACGCCCTAGGAACCATCCAGCACCACCCTGTCAACTATCCAGAACACCCTAGCAACCACCTAACCATGCCCTATCAACCATCCAGAACACCCTAGCAACCGCCTAACAACGCCCTAGGAACCATCCAGCACCACCCTGTCAACCATCCAGAACACCCTAGCAATGTCCCAGTAACCATCTAGCGCCACCCTGTCAACTATCCAGAACACCCTAGCAACCACTTAACCATGCCCTATCAACCATCCAGAACACCCTAGCAACCACTTAACCATGCCCTATCAACCATCCAGAACACCCTAGCAACCACCTAACAACGCCCTAGGAACCATCCAGCACCACCCTGTCAACTATCCAGAACACCCTAGCAACCACCTAACCATGCCCTATCAACCATCCAGAACACCCTAGCAACCGCCTAACAACGCCCTAAGACCCATCCAGAACACCCTGTCAACCATCCAGAACACCCTAGGAATGTCCCAGTAACCATCTAGCGCCACCCTGTCAACTATCCAGAACACCCTAGCAACCACTTAACCATGCCCTATCAACCATCCAGAACACCCTAGCAACCACCTAACAACGCCATAGGAACCATCTAGCGCCACCCTGTCAACTATCCAGAACACCCTAGCAACCACCTAACTATGCCCTATCAACCATCCAGAACACCCTAGCAACCGCCTAACAACGCCCTAGGAACCATCCAGCACCACCCTGTCAACCATCCAGAACACCCTAGCAATGTCCTAGCAACCATCTAGCGCCACCCTGTCAACTATCCAGAACACGCTAGCAACCACTTAACCATGCCCTATCAACCATCCAGAACACCCTAGCAACCACTTAACCATGCCCTATCAACCATCCAGAACACCCTAGCAACCACCTAACAACGCCCTAGGAACCATCCAGCACCACCCTGTCAACTATCCAGAACACCCTAGCAACCACCTAACCATGCCCTATCAACCATCCAGAACACCCTAGCAACCGCCTAACAACGCCCTAAGAACCATCCAGAACACCCTAGCAATGTCCCAGTAACCATCTAGCGCCACCCTGTCAACTATCCAGAACACCCTAGCAACCACTTAACCATGCCCTATCAACCATCCAGAACACCCTAGCAACCACCTAACAACGCCATAGGAACCATCTAGCGCCACCCTGTCAACTATCCAGAACACCCCAGCAACCACCTAACCATGCCCTATCAACCATCCAGAACACCCTAGCAACCGCCTAACAACGCCCTAGGAACCATCCAGCACCACCCTGTCAACCATCCAGAACACCCTAGCAATGTCCTAGCAACCATCTAGCGCCACCCTGTCAACCATCCAGAACACCCTAGCAACCACCTAACCATGCCCTATCAACCATCCGGAACACCCTAGCAACCACCTAACCATGCCCTATCAACCCTCCAGAACATCCAAGCAACCACCTAACAACGCCCTAGGAACCATCCAGCACCACCCTGTCAACTATCCAGAACACCCTAGCAACCACCTAACCATGCCCTATCAACCATCCAGAACACCCTAGCAACCGCCTAACAACGCCCTAAGAACCATCCAGAACACCCTAGGAATGTCCCAGTAACCATCTAGCGCCACCCTGTCAACTATCCAGAACACCCTAGCAACCACTTAACCATGCCCTATCAACCATCCAGAACACCCTAGCAACCACCTAACAACGCCATAGGAACCATCTAGCGCCACCCTGTCAACTATCCAGAACACCCTAGCAACCACCTAACCATGCCCTATCAACCATCCAGAACACCCTAGCAACCGCCTAACAACGCCCTAGGAACCATCCAGCACCACCCTGTCAACCATCCAGAACACCCTAGCAATGTCCTAGCAACCATCTAGCGCCACCCTGTCAACCATCCAGAACACCCTAGCAACCACCTAACCATGCCCTATCAACCATCCGGAACACCCTAGCAACCACCTAACCATGCCCTATCAACCCTCCAGAACATCCTAGCAACCACCTAACAACGCCCTAGGAACCATCCAGCACCACCCTGTCAACCATCCAGGACACCCAGCAATGCCCTAGCAACCATCCAGAACACCCTAACAATGTTCTAGTAGTAACCCCTTAGCAATACTCTTGCAACCATCCAAAACACCCTAGCAACCATTTAGCACCATCCTGTCAACTATCCAGAACATCCTAGCTATCATCTAGCAATGGTCTATCAACCCTTCAGAACACCCTAGCAACCAGCTAGCAACATCCTAGCAACCATCCAGAACACCCTAGCAGCCACCTAACAATGCCCTATCAACCATCCAGAACATCTAGCAATGCCCTAGGAACTATCCAGCACCACCCTAGCAACCACCTAACAATGTCCTAGTAGTAACTCCTTAGCAATTCTCAAGCAACCATCCAAAACACCCTAGCAACCATCTAGCACCACCCTGCCATACATCCAGAACACCCTATCTATCATCTAGCAATGGTCTATCAACCCTTCAGATCACCCTAGCAACCAGCTATCAACGTCCTAGCAACCATCCAGAATACCCTAGCAACCACCTAGCAACACCCTATCAACCATTCAGGCCCGCATGTCCAGAAAACCCTGGCTACCATCTAGCAATGGACTATCATCAACAATCCAGAACACAACAGCAACCAGCTAACAATGTCCTAGTAGTAACCCCTTAGCAATGTTCTAGCAACCTTCCAAAACACCCTAGCAATGCCTTGTCAACCATCCAGAACACCCTATCAACCACCTAACATTGACCTAGCAACCACCGAGAACAGATCTAGCAACCACCTAATGGCCTAGTAACTCCTTAGCAATGCTCCAGCAACCATCCAGAATACCCTAGCAATGCCATATTGGTAGGAACACCCTAGCAATAACCTAGCAACTATAAAGAAAACCCTAGAAACCATCCACAACACCTTAGCAACGGCCTTGCAACCATCCTGAGCAC
This sequence comes from Gobiocypris rarus, assembly GCA_023029165.1. Classification (NCBI taxonomy): domain Eukaryota; kingdom Metazoa; phylum Chordata; class Actinopteri; order Cypriniformes; family Gobionidae; genus Gobiocypris; species Gobiocypris rarus. The sequence goes on from CM040913.1 coordinate 3,093,213, forward strand.
CCAAGAAACCACCTAGAATATCCTATCATCATGCCAAAAACCACATAGCAACACCCTGACAACCACCCACAACAACTTGGCAACATGGCAGTAAGTTTTGTACGAGCAAAATAAAAAAGTAAAAATGTGGCAGTAATATTGTCCTGGTTTATGTTGTTCTGACCTCTGTTCTCCGTGATGAATGGACAGGATGACCCCAGAGTTGAGCTTCTCCTGTCTGAGCGTCAGAGCGATGGTGAACTCACTCTTTCCTCTGAGTTTCTGCAGCATGTGACCTGCAGCGGCGTCTGGGACTCTCACGCTCCGGGATGAGCCTGCGGAGAGAGAGGGAATACATTAACATTTGACATGGACATGCAGACGATCACAGCACAGCGCTCAAGGTAAAGAGAGCCCACCGCATGTTTACCATCAATGATGAGCTAACAAATCACTATCAATCAACATAATGACAGAAGCCTGGGGAGCAAAACACAGAGTTTGAGTCAAATGAGCAGCGAGAGGTCTTCAACTAACCCGTCGATGGCTTCAGATGGTGTGCAGGTCTGGTTTTAGAGGGGTTTGGGTCTCTTTTCAGCTGGATAAAACCAGATTAAACCAGCTCATATTCATATATATATATACACTGTCAGAAAAAAAGGTACATTGCTGTCACTGGGGTGGTATCCTAAGGTACAAAACCGAAAAAGTACTAATACGCACTCTTTAAGTACTGATATGTACCTTTTAAGGTACTAATATGTACCATTTAGGGGTGAGTAAGGTACAAAGATGTACCTTTTCACTTTTGTACCTTAGGGTCCCGCCCCAGTGACAGTACTGTACCTTTTTTCTGAGAGTGTATATATATATATATAGCTACACATTAGTATTTAGAATAACAATTATAATACATTAACTTAAATAATAAAATAATAATAATCCATACATAAAAATTAATTACATGAGTTATATACTTATTTTATTTTAATATATTATATAATAAAGTAATAATTTGAATAAGTTATATATACACATTTTATAGTGTATTATATATAGATGTTGCATATGTCTATATATCTAAATTTATATATCTATATAAATGTATATATGTCTATATATATCTGAGCTGGTATAATATATTAATACAATTATATATATACATTATATGTGTGTGTGTCTATAAATTAGTGTTTAGATTATCGACTGAATTATATTTAATACATTAACCTATATAAAAATACATACATAAAAACGAATTACATGACTTGTGTACATATTTTAATATTAATATTATCATATTATATAATAAAGTAATAATTGTAATAAATTATATATACAAATTATATAGTTTATCATAATATATAGATGTGTATATATATATAAATACAAGTGTGTGTTGTTATGTGTTTGTTTGTGTATGTGTGAATAATATATAAATACAATATATATATATATATATATATATATATATATATATATATATATACAGTATATATGTCTATAAATTAGTATTTAGAATAATGATTTAATTATATTTAATAAATGAACTTAAATACATAATAAAATGAATACATTGTATTAATGAAATATTATTCTGATATGATTTATGTAAATGTCAATATTTCATGAGTTGTGCATGAACTACATTTCCCATCATGCACAAGAATAGGAAAAATTGATCAAACAGTCAGTGCTCATTATTTGGTCCCATTAGTGCTAAAATATCCCCGTCCTGTTCATAACTGTTCATAACTGTTCATAACTGCTGAGACAGAAACACTCAAAGGGTTTTATCTGTGTATTATTTGTGTGTCAGACCAAAATCACTTCCAAACAAGTAGGAATTTGCCAAAAAACGTCTGCATAAATAGCTCATGAAGAGCTGTCATCATCTGGTATAGAGGACTTTAATATTAATATATCAGGCATGATGTGAATGTTTACAACAAATCAAAGTTGATTATATGGATGTTGACGGCATTTATTAATAACCTCCCGCCGTACAGAGAGACAACACAATAACTGGATCCCAGCGTTTCTTCCTCGCTTCCTCTCTTCCTCTCAAACACGTGCGTCTGCCACTTTTTAATGGAGGCATCAATAAATGATCAGCTCTCTCTCTCTCACACACACACACACACACACACACATCAGAGGCGAGCCGAGGGAGGCAGTGACACACTTACAGCAGCCTGTAATGAAGACATCCTCCGAAAAACCCAATCGATCAACCTCCAGCGACTGAGGGGTAGACCAATTAACATCCACACCAGCCAATAACAGGAGCCGGATCCAGCCTGCCTTTAATTAGTTCCCGTCTCGTTTCAGAACTGCACTTCTCACAATCTGTCCATCATTGAAGGAGCTTTCAGTAACTTACTCTTCCTGTGCATCAATGCTTTTAACCCAAGTGACATATATATAACACTACATATAATATACAGTATCTTGATTTAAGAATGTTTAGATATCTGTGCTGGAAAACGAGACAGAAATACTGAGGAACAACATGATTTTTTGCAAAATATGAAAAATGTTCCATATTGTTTCTAATGTTTCATATCTGGAGACACAGAGATCTCTTCTTTAACTCACGTGAGATACAAGCGCACACTTCAGCTTCATCTCATCGCTGGCTCACAAATGTATTCTGTGCAAGCCGAATTTCAACAGAGAGGATTTGTGAGTCAGAATGAAGGACATTAACAACAGTTACAGGAAAAGCTGAAACCATCTGGAAACACATTCTACACATAAACAGAGTTATCAATGTTTTCTAAAGGCTACAGTTCATCCAACAGTGACTCTCCCTGATGTCTGGCCAATCCCGAATGACCTGCTTTCTTCAGTGAAACACAAAAGAAGAAGCATTTTCATTTTCAGATGAGTTATTCCTCAAACAGCCTGTTGTAACAAGTCAAGTCATGATGGTTTATTTTGTGCCACGGAAGACCAAGATCCAAATCAAATGAGAAAATAAGATCAATTGTGATTTTTAAATGTATCTGCTTTTTTCCCAGAATGTTCAGAGAACGTTTAAAAGTAACATTAAGGGAACATTCCATTCTTCCAGCATTCTGGGAACGTTACTTTTAAATATTCTCTGAACATTCCGAAAAAAGCAGCTACATTTAAAAATTACAAAATGTTCCAAGACAGATAGCTTTGAATGAACATTCTGTTAATGATAGAGACAGAGAGCGTTCTGAAAATGTTTCCTTTTAGCTGGAGAGCCAGAAATATATATATATTGACAAAAGTATTGGTCCGCCTCTAAATCCCAGAGTTCAGGTGTTCAATCCCTTCATGGCCACAGGTGTATAAATCAAGCACTAGGCATGCAGACGCTTCTACACACATTTGTGAGAGAATGGCTCGCTCTCAGGAGCTCAGTGAACTCAAGCGTGGTGTAATAAGTCCATTCCTTTCCTGACATTTTCTCACCAATCACACTTCTCTGTCTGACAATCCCATGGACGAGTCTTGCCTGACTGCATTGTGCCAAGTGTAAAGTTTGGTGGAGGGGGGATTATGGGGTGGGGTTGTTTTTCAGGGGTTGGGCTCTTAGTTCCAGTGAAAGGAACTCTTAATGCTTCAACAAGACATTTTGGACAATTTCATGCTCCCAACTTTGTGGGAACAGTTTGTGGACGGCCCCTTCCTGTCCCAACATGACTGCGCTCCAGTGCACAAAGCGTCGCTCCATAAAGACATGGATGAGCGAGTTTGGTGTGGAGGAACTGGACTGGCCTGCACAGAGTCCTGACCTCATCCCGATAGAACACCTTTAGGATGAATTAGAGCGGAGACTGCAAGCCAGGCCTTCTCGTCCAACATCACAAATGCGCTTCCAGAAGAATTCCCATAAACACACTCCTAAACCTTGAGGAAAGCCTTCCCAGAAGAGCTGAAGCTGTTAGAGCTGCAAAGGGTGGGCCGACTCCATATTAAACCCTACGGATTAAGAATGGGATGTTCATGTGCATGTACAGGCAGCCATCCCAAAACTTTTGGCAATATAGTGTATTTGTCATTCAGCTGGAAAAACAAATATTTTTAAGATATACAGTACTACACAAAAGTCTTAGGCACGTTAGTATTTTTTTTAAATGGGTTTAAGCCATTTTATTTTAATTTAATACATAATACATTTAGGTGAAAATACTAAGACTTTTGCACAATACTGTGTATGTTAAGATAATGACTGCATGAAGCTCTGAAGTTCATCTGATATCATGCCATCAAAACATGAAGAACTGCAGATGATTATTGGAACCCGAGTGACAGAAGAGTGGCGTGTTTTAGTCCCGCGGTTGCCCTTTCATTCCCAGCAGGGCCGTGTTTCCGACTCCAAAAAGCCTCTCACGGCTGATGAAAGGCCGGTTTCTCTCTCGGCTGTGAAACTCTACAGGGTCTCGGCGGGGGAAGGACTTTGATGGCCAGGATCTCCTCCTCCCATCTCCGAACCAACGTCTCCATAGAAACAGCTCTTCCCGCACGTCTCCGTGCTCTCGGCCACACCCGATGCAGACGCCGGTCGATGGTTCCCTCAGTAGGTCATCCTGGATCAATGGCTTCCCAGCAGGAGGACCAGCACCTGCTCTCCACGGCCGGTGCTTCCCGGATACAGGAGCAGAAGACCATCGGCAGAGCCACTTACAGCACGGATGTGTCCGAAAACAAAGACAGCCGATGATGTAACAATAATTCACCACTTAATCAGGTTATTCTAAACCTGCATGCTTTATTATTTCAGCAGCGTGCAGAAGGGAAGTGTGAAGAGCGCCAAAAAGGACACAGGTACCATAAAAAGGTATATTTCAGTCAGTATATGAAGTCATATGAGCTTACAGACCACAGGTGTGTCCTAAAATAACCTGTCATCAAATAAAGCAAGCTGAATATTCAAAGCAGTGCTATTTTACTATTAATATATTATATGATTCTGTTAATATTTAGTATTAGTATTATTTATATAGTATTATGGTATTTAGTATAATATATAGGGGTAATAATTATAATTACATTGTCATTAAATAAAATGTAATTATATATAAATATAATTTCATATTACATTATATTTTATATATATTCAATATTTTTTGTAATATAGGCCTATATATATTATAATTATACATTTTATTTTAAGTTTTATCTTTTGTAATTTTTCTTTATTTTTTTATTTCTATATAGCTTTAATAAATTTTCTTTAATGTTTAGATATATAATATATGTGATCTAAAACATCTAAATAATAATAATAATAATAATATTTAGAATTAGCTTTTATTTTCAGTTCAGTTTGTACTTTTGTAATTTTTCTTTAGTTGTTTATATTTTTATTATTTCTATACAGCTTTAATTAATTTTTATTTAAGTTTTAGTCATTTTAGTACAACTAAAACCTATAAAGCAACATTTTTAACTGTTTTATTTTTTATCTAATATTAATCTTTTATTCAAATTCAGCTTTTTTTAATGTCTTTCGTAGATTTAGTTACACTGATTTTAATGATATCAAAGATTTGTGGCTTGCTAAAACTCATTGATTGATAGATGGAGATTTGCACATTTGAAATTTATGAAAATGGAAATATTGATGACATCACCCTGCACTTAGGGGCGAGTCCACATTCGGTCCAATCAGACTGGTGATCGCAAATCAAGTTTAATGGCTGAGCTTTGCATGACATGTTTGCAGATATTTTTCCATATAAAGTGTATATTTATGATTCCACATGCACGTGATTGTTTTAATAAAGCACCATTTTGAGCAAAAAGCCGAGAAAATCCGGATGGGATTCAGAGTGATGATCAAACACAGATGGAGTCGATCAACATCCCAAAGCTTCACAGTCGTTTCCTCATCTTAGATAGACATTTCATTAGTTTCGATTTGTATGCTGTTTAATTTTACACGTGTAAGCAATGCGTCCATCGCTTGTTTCTGCTTCTTTTTCTCCTGTGTTTTGATCAGGAGATCCCCCTACCGTATAACAGTGAAAACACTAATGACAACATTAAAAACAAAAAGGGTAAGGAAATCCCTTCAGGAGGATCCTGAGAAAGCCAAAAAAGCTCTTTTCTCATTGTCTTGCATGGGAAGCATCTCTTTGGGAAGGCGTTCCTCGGGACAGATCCCATACTTCAGACCAAAGAACTGGGCTCAGATGAAGGAAGATGGATGCTGGTTGTTACCGGGGGGTAAACAGACTCCCAGATTCACTCCGTATGGAAATGTTACTGCACAACGGCAAAACACCTGGCTGAGAGTCACAAACAGAGAAAATCATCTGTGCGCCTAAAATAGATGCCAGAATCAAACTGCAGAGAATTTCAGGATATTTTCGGCTTGTACACTATGCGAGTGAGTGAATGCATGCTCGATTTCATGCACCCTTGTGTTTTGAAGTGTGTCAGAACACGATCCATAATGCAATGCATGGGACGCTCGCAGGCATTAGTGTAAAACACGTCCAGCTGCTCAGCGAGTTAAAGCCGACTGCTTTACTGAAGAAAACTCAGGAAAGTTACAAAAAGGGGGTTTCGCAGATGCAGTCCTGCAAAATGTGACTGAGACCTGGTGGGCAAAGCATCTACAGAACTACATTACAGGCATGCCGATTTTCTCAGAAGAAGAAAAACAAACATATGTGAACAAAATGCATGTAATCCACATGCACACCTGCTATTTCAATCACTAAAAACAGCTTGACATTAATGTGAAAACTTATCAAATTCAGTACACTCTTTACTGATGATGCACACAGGCGAGCACAATATGAACGCATTCTCTTTATGAAGGTTTATATGGAAAAATCCCCACTGAAATCTGACGAGAACGGTCTCATCTATTCTCCAGAGCGTCTAACCGCAGCTGCAGCGATGCAATGACTTTACCCATCAGCGATTGGCTGTTTCATTTAGAAGGCGGGGCTTATTCCGCCATATTGCGGATGTTGCAGTTTCTCCCATTCATAGTAATATGAGTGCACCATCTTTCTATTAATAAAGTCTTTGATTGTATGCATCATCTTCTTTAAATATCTTAATATGCATGACTGGCATTCAAAAATAATATTTGAATATCTTCAATCATAAGTAAAAGATCACCTGAAAAGCTCCTAAAAACCTCTGAAACTAATTTGGATTTCCCCCTCGCGTGTTATTTTAGTTTAATTGAAATACAGTTTTTACAATATATGTATATGTATTTTTATATATTATCATTTTTATAATTAGATTTATTTTTATATTTTTATTTTACATCATTTTTATTTTATAATATATATATATATATATATATTAGAAATTATATTTTCTTATAATTAGATGTATTTTTATATATTTTTAAATATAATTTTTATAATATATTTTTAGATATAATTTCATAATTAGATTTATTTGTATCTTTTATATTTTATATAATTTTTTATTTTCTTATAATGTTTATTTTTAAATGTTATAATTTTTATTAGATTTATTTTTATATTTTATATAATTTTTATCTTATTTTTATAATATATATTTTTATTTATTATTTTTTATAATTAGATTAATTTATTTTATTTTATATAATTTCTATCTGATTTTTATAATATATATTTTTAGATATTATACATAGATTTATTTTTATATTTTCTGTTTTTATTTTCATTTTAAAGTGTTTTTGTCATTTTTATGTATAGTTTTTATTAGTTTTTAGTATGTACTATTTAAGTACTTAAAATAAACAAACATTTAAACATTTTATTTAATTTCAGTTCATATTTATTACTTGTTCATATTTGTTAGATCTTCTGTTTTCATTTAAATTTGATTTGAAGTCTTAGTAATGTAGTGTTTTAATTTATTTATTAAGGAGACACACATCCGAACATCTGTTCACTAATCCAGATGTGAAGTCTATGATGCAGATGTTGGTGAGTAATTACTCATTTTCCGACAGGTATTCCGGGATCGGTCCAGGATCAGTGGTCTTTGGTTACCGGTGGCCAGTTCTGAACCGTACGGTGCTGTTATTCTGACTGAATCTCTGAGTGATATCTGCATGCATTAATCATGAAGGCTGAGGATCCTTCTGGAGCGCTGGCGCTGATGTCCGGGCTGTCACACGCAGAGGCCGGGATGAAACCCCAGCGCTGGTCAAGGGCACCTTCAGTCACCTCTCTCTCTCCGTCTGACAGCTGTGCGGATCTGAGCTTTGGAAAAGGCGACCGTGTTTCAGAGAGCTGGGAGAGAGAGCCAGAGTCTCGCTCCAGATCGCTGGAGAATTCCTTCTCTGCTAAACTCAGCTGTCGTGAGTAGGATGAGGATATTGCCTTTCACAATAAACAATTCATATTTTGCTGGAAACCCGGATACAAACCATTCAAAAGTTAAGGGTAAGATCTAGAAATTAATCATTGTATTCATCAAGGATGCATTACATTGATCAGATAAACGTTCTGTTCATCAAAGAATCCTGAGAAATCAAATGTATCAGTTTCCATACAAATATGAACCGTTTTCAATAATCATAACCTCATGTGAGAGTGATTAGTGAAGGGTCATGTGACACTGAAGACTGGAGGAATGATGATCAATCTGCACTATATCTTCACACAGATAACCGCTGATCCACACTGGAGGAATATTACACTGATACTGGAGTTATGATCACACAGAGAATATTTAAAAAACATTCCAAATATTCAATATGTATTCCACCCGTTTGATCGCTAGTGTAACTATTGATTCCTTTGTGTGTGTTTTTAGAATTTTAGAAGAAACATCTGAGACAAAACTGAAGCCTTGAAGCCCTAATTTCACACACTTCTCAGCGCCTTCCTCTCAAGACACACTTTTCCCCATCCAATCAATTCCTCCTGGATAAAATCAAGCCTTGCATTTATTTCCTCGTTGAATATCCCGCTCATGTCACATTATGGAAGTACATTTACATTTAATCATTTAGCAGACGCTTTTACCCACAGCGACTTAAAAATGAGGAGAGCAATAGAAGCAATCAAACCAACAATAGGGCAACAAGTGACATGGATTGCATGGAATCCGTTTGATTTTTCCCCAAATCTAGAAGGAAGAGATGATCGGTTCAGCTTTAAAGATTTCTTTCTTTCTTTAAAAACGGCTAAAGTTGAGACCTGTCTGTCAGCATGTGTCCTCTTTGCTATGCGATGTGTTTTTCCCTGCGTGAGAACGCCATGGCTAGTCGGACATAGCAACAGTAACTAAAGGGGGCGGGTCTCTGATTCCAAATTCCATAACATTCCGTACAGTAAAATTCCATTTTAATGACCAGATTCCATGATTCCGTTCGCAGTTTCCAATAATGCCATTTCAAGACTCTCTCTAAAAAACCCTTTTAACAAGGAAAGCCATGAGCGTCCAGACCAGCAGAACCACAAACACCCCGGCCAGACTCATCTATGGAACCGTTTGTGGTCCAAATCCCGGCTCAGACTCCCTCCACCTGCACGAATGCCCTGCTGTCCCAATTAGAAGGGAAAGGTTCGGCCTGCGGCTCTCCGATTTTATCCTGCTGGTCTCCATGGCCTTCCCACTGTCACTTAGAGCATATCTCACCAGCGCTGCGACAAGAAACACAGCGTTTAATGCCTGTAATGATGCCACTATGAACTCTGTGTGTGTGTGTGTGTGTGTGTGTGTGTGTGTTTGCGCTCGCTGCGTAGGTGTGCACACAAATATCTGAGATGATATATAGCAACAGTGTGAGTATTTATAAAGGCATGCATGCATTAGAGCAAGGAAGAGTAAATGACAATGAGACAAAGAGAGAATATGTCTGCAGAGAAATAATGAGAAAGAGTCGGCTGATTAAATCACTTCATCCGTCTTGCCTTCACACGCGCCCCTCAGGCACAATGATCGCAGGTCTAATGAGCTCAGGTGAGGCGAGACACATGAAGATCTACAATCAAGTGTGTACGCAAATCAGAACTGAATGTAATATGTGGGCGTTTTATGCCCTCACAGAGGCTTGATGTTGTGCTCTGGCTCCTCTAGAACAGGTTTTCCTGCTGGAGTGTTGATTATTCCTCAGATTCTCCATTGTTGCGGCTCCTCTCTTCCCAGTCTGTCAGTAACGCTCTGTTTAGTTCCTGTCTCTATGAAGCCCCGCCTTCTGAAAGCACACTGTGCTCTGATTGGCCGGCTGGAGCGGTGTGTTGTGATTGGTGTTTGGGAAATGTCCCGCCCCTTTCCATATCCAGTTTCAACACACGACTAATGCCTGGCTCACACTACAGGAGTTTTAGACCGATTTATACCCGATTTCCTCCCGAGAATCGGAGAAAAATCTTGTCCACGACCTCGATCGGTTCTGATGTTCGGCGCTGATTATCTGGTAATGTGAGACGTTCACAGATAAAATCTTGCCCTCCCGATCTGCTCTCACATAAATCGGCCTCTCGATAATATCAAACATGTTTGATATTTATTGGGATGAGCAAGATTTTAATAACGTCAGTACTGTCACGATAGCCAATAGGAAACAAGAAGTCTACGACTAGACGGAAGTGACGGACATTTCAAAATGGCGACTCATGAAACCGACAACACGGATAACAATAATTATATAGATAGATAGATAGATAGATGATGATAGATAGATAGATAGATAGATAGATAGATAGATAGATAGATCGATAGATCGATAGATAGATAGATAGATAGATAGATAGATAGTGAGTGTGTGTGTGTGTGTGTGTGTGTGTGTGTGTGTGTGTGTGTGTGTGTGTGTGTGTGTGTGTGTGTGTGTGTGTGTGTGTGTGTGTGTGTGTGTGTGTGTGTGTGAGAGTGTGTGTGTGTGTGTGTGTGTGTGTGTGTATGTATGTGTGCTGTGTGTGTGTGTGTGTGAGTGTGTGAGAGTGAGAGAGAAAGCTGCAAACCCTTGTTTCTTATAAGTAGACACATTTCATAATACATACTATACTAGAATCAATTGTATTTTATATTACAGCACAAATCTACACTGTAAAAGGTGACACTATCGCTTTGAACTAGGCAGGCGATATTATAACGGTAAACATTCTAGCACACTATGATACTAATATAAGGTACATTTTACCTCCATTTCTCGCTGAAGAACTGACAGTCCATGTTGATCCCGTCCCAAACATTTTCTCATCCACACTCGTTTATTTTTCCACTTTTGTTTTTTTTTCACAACAAACGATCATTATTGATAGAGCAAGGTTTACAGTACCCATTTTCCGGATTCCAATCTGTTGCGTAGATCACGTGATGCGCTTCCTCTGGCACGATAATCTTAATAACATTTTATAGTGTGTGATGCTTCACGAATTTTAAATCTTGTAGTGTGAGCATGTTTAAGATTTGAGGGAAGAAAATCTGCAAAGATTCTCCTGAAGTGTGTGCTGCAACCAGATTTTACAATCGGATAGGATTTTAAAACTCCTGTAGTGTGAGCCAGGCATAACTAACTCAACCAGGCCCCGCCCCTTTTATTCTGCGTATGAATTATTTAAATGAGGAATATTGTGACGACCATCATAGATCCTCTTTTAGTGAAAACTTCTGCAATGCATCTTGAGAGCATAACAATTATGGATGCACTATATATCGGTCACCATATCAGCATCAGCCAGATCGGTAAATGTGTCCGATATATTACAGACGATAACTGATGTATTATTTCCTTCAGATGTGCACTGTTCACCATGATGGGTTTGAATTGCTTGAAATATGATTGAAATCAGTCAAATAGTCTGTCATATAGACATACAATTATAATGAGAGTATTATATTTGTGTGTTTGTGACATGGCTTTTAATGGTGAGACTTTTGCTTTTGTAATCAGGCTCTCAAAAATTATGGATTTACATGTATCGGCCGATATATCGATTATTGGCTTTCAAATATAAAGAATTATCGGTTATCGTATCGGCCAAAATAATGTATCGTATCGGATCCCTAATAATAATAATAATATGCACTAATAAATCATTCATGGTAGGGCTGCACGATTAATCGAAATTGAAATTCATGATTTAGTGCGATTAAAAAATAGTTTTTTTCTCTTTGATTTTAATGAAATAAATAAATGCCCAGCGTGTCAGTGAAGAGCGGCTCTGAGATCAAGAGTTTGAGTCGCTTATAACCTGCGAATCACAGAATGAGGCAGACCATATATTGTTTTATAGTATTATTATTAATACCTGAGATGGCTTAAAGAACTCAGATACGCTATATATTGTCGCAGTCGTGTGTTTTTTGTCTTGATGTTTAATGAAATCTTGTTTTTATTCAGCTACAGCGCTAGCTTCACATTAGGGTTTCCTGAAGACGTACTTATATCACTTCTCACTGAGGCGTATGTGGCGTTTCTGCCAGTGTTCATTTAACCTTTTTTCACTGACGAAAACGAGACGATAACTAAATAAAAACTAGTGTTGGATGAGAAAAACTATGATGAAACTATGCTGTCATTTTCATCAATGAATAAAAACGAGATGAAAATGTCAGGGAGGGCCGAGTAGGGAAGAGATCCGGTCAGAAGTGATGTCCTGATGCGCACATTTGAGCTGTAACGTGCGGATCTAACGGCGGGAAAACACGGAGCGGTTGAGCTTCTCCAGGCTCACGCATCTCCAATCCAGCGCTTCAGAGCGGCTCAATCCATCAATAACACACATCTATAACCGGCAACTGATTATGAACGAATGCTGATGAATAAGGACAATGTTTACTTTATGATGTGTATATGGTAATGTGTTTTAGACGGTTGTAACAATGCATATTTTATCTCCCTCATCTGAACTTGAAAGAGCGGCTGCAACTGCAATAGTAAGGCATTTCAAAATAAGAGTCCCGGTGTATTTCGACTTTCAAGCTTGTTCATAATTAAAAGTCATGAATTATATATTCGTTTTTGGTTACCTAATAAACTGTATTAAATTTGATTCCCATTTAATTCATAGTCAGGAGGAAAGACCAGTATTTGACACACATTCAATAAAGTATCAGAGTTATAATAGAAAAACAATTGCATAAAACCATAAAAAAATCTAAATTTCTTGAAATTAAATAAATGTTAACTGAAATTAAAAATAAATAAACAAACTTGAAGCTTTAGCTTAACCTGATATACTAACTAAAACAGAAATAAAAAGTTATAAAAACTAGATGACAAGTAAAAAAAAGTGAATTGAGCTCTTTCGTGTATTTTTAATGTCAAACAAACACAATGATGTCAATGTCAGTTTAAGTAAAGCGGTCGGTTATGTAAAGCTTAAATGCTCAATTAATGCATTACAATTTAACTAAAAACTCATTAGATTTCAGTCGACTAAATCTACTCAAGATTTAGCCGACTAAAACCTTTTAATATTTAGTCGACTAAAACTAGACTAAAACTAAAAACAATTCAGGTGAGTAAAATATGACTAAAACTAAATGAAAATTTGCTGTCCAAATGAACACTGGTTTCTGCTCGAGGGCGCCCTCTGCCTTCCAGTGTGAATCAAACATGAGCGTGTTTAGCACTCGTGAGCAAAATCGTGATTAAAATCCAAATCACAATATTGAACAAAGGAATCGTGATAGCCCTAATGCACACTAAGACAGCAAATACTGTCAATCTTCTCTTGAACTTAAAGAAAGATGTAAAGGTGAAATGTGAGGAATTGCATTCTGTCTGATTTTTGCAATTGCGTTTGGCACAGAAATGACACAGAACAAGCTGTCAAGCTGAAAGATCATAATGAGCGGGTAGAAACTGGGATTACACAACTGCGACTGTAACCATGTAGAGGAGCTGAATGTTGCTCAACAGCCGAGTCCTGGCTTCTCTTCAGAGCCACATCTGCAGTGCCAGCACAAAATCACAGACAAACTCACAGCATCCCAACCTTGCGACTTGTTGCATCATAACGCGCTTCCCAAAACAGGTCATTATTTGTCAACTCGCTGGAGATAAACTGTACACACAGATCTGTGTATCGTCTGAGGACTTCTCTCATTATGCGCCCCATTATTCTCCGGCGTCTGTTTCCATAAAGAGCCACGGCCCTTTGTTTCCAGAGAGGCTCTCAATTGTCAGGGGCCCCATGAGGGTCCATTCATCCCACAGAGACCGCCGTTAGACGCGGTTACACAGCTGTTCAGAGCACTGGGGCTGAGGGACTCATATATCAGGAACACTTTACAGTACGGATTCATTCAGCATCAACTAACAATGAAAATAGCTGTTGCATCTTTTATTGTAAAATCTTACCAATATATCTCATATTATAGTTACATTTATGCGTTTACAAATGCATTTCAGTGTCAAACGAACACGACTTCATCATTCCCGACACTAAACTACCATTCCCGGTAACACTTTCGAATAACGGTCATTAGTTAACATGAACTGCACTAATAAAGCATTTATTTATCTTTGTTAATGTTAATTTCAACATTTACTAATGCATTATTAAACTCTTGTTAACTTTAGTTAATGCACTGTGAACTAACATGAACAGCTGGATTTATATTAACTAACGTTAGCAAAGATGAACAAATACAGTAACACATGAACTGCTCATGGTTAGTTCATGTTAGTTAATACATTTATTAATGTTAATTAATAATAACCATTATTCTAAAGCGTTACCACATTCCCATTAAATTATGAAAACTAGAGATGCACCAATATTAAGATTTTTTTGGCCGATACGATAACCGATAATTCTTTATATTTGAAAGCCGATAACCGATACGATAAATCTAAATCCATCATTTTTATGTAATTTTTAAGCAAAAGTCTCACCATTAAAGTCTGAAGTGTCTTATCATGCCGATAACAATAACATTAAAGATGGAAATATATCGGCTGATAACATTAAAAACAAAAATATTAAAAATTAATATATAGGCGATACCAATAACATACAAAATTAACACATATCAGGCAGATACCAATAACATAAAAATTTATATATATCGCACAATATGATAACGTTAAAAACTATAACATTAAAAACGAACATTTATCGGTCGATACTGATAACATTAAAAAATATCGCCCGATTACCGATACCGATATGGTGGCCGATATATCAAATGTTTTTTTCTATTTTTAGATTAATAAATATAGCTGTTGCATCTTTTATTGTAAAATCTTACCAATATATCTCATATTATAGTTACATTTATGCGTTTACAAATACATTTCAGTGTCAAACGAACACGACTTCATCATTCCCGACACTAAACTATCATTCCCGGTAACACTTTCGAATAACGGTCATTAGTTAACATGAACTGCACTAATAAAGCATTTATTTATCTTTGTTAATGTTAATTTCAACATTTACTAATGCATTATTAAACTCTTGTTAACTTTAGTTAATGCACTGTGAACTAACATGAACAGCTGGATTTATATTAACTAACGTTAGCAAAGATGAACAAATACAGTAACACATGAACTGCTCATGGTTAGTTCATGTTAGTTAATACATTTATTAATGTTAATTAATAATAACCATTATTCTAAAGCGTTACCACATTCCCATTAAATTATGAAAACTAGAGATGCACCAATATTAAGATTTTTTTGGCCGATACGATAACCGATAATTCTTTATATTTGAAAGCCGATAACCGATACGATAAATCTAAATCCATCATTTTTATGTAATTTTTAATTCACATGTTGCACTGAACTGAAGTGATTTCAATCATATTTCAAGCGATTCATAACCATCATGGTCAACAGTGCACATCTGAAGTGTCTTATCATGCCGATAACAATAACATTAAAGATGGAAATATATCGGCTGATACTGATAACATTAAAAACAAAAATATTAAAAATTAATATATATAGGCCGATACCAATAACATACAAAATTAACACATATAAGGCAGATACCAATAACATAAAAATTTATATATATCACACAATATGATTACGTTAAAAACTATAACATTAAAAATGAACATTTATCGGCCGATACTGATAACATTAAAAAATATCGCCCGATTACCGATACCGATATGGTGGCCGATATATCAAATGTTTTTTTCTATTTTTAGATTAATAAATATAGCTGTTGCATCTTTTATTGTAAAATCTTACCAATATATATAATATTATAGTTACATTTATGCGTTTTGCATTTGCAGTTGAAATGCATTTCAGTGTCAACCGAACACGACTTCATCATCCCGACACTAAACTTTAGAATAAAACATACAAAATTAACACATATCATATCACAATATGATAACGTTAAAAACTATAACATTAAAAATGAACATTTATCGGCCGATACTGATAACATTAAAAATATCGCCCGATTACCGATACCGATATGGTGGCCGATATATCAAATGTTTTTTCTATTTTCTAATTTTGCACGTATCAACGGAAACATAACTTTTGAATGTTCTCTAAACGCAAAAGTAGTAACATTTAATAATGTGAACAGATGATGAAACTTTGAACGAATGTCACGTTACCAGAAGAACGTTTGCTCAGAACCTTGCCAGAGCGTTCCCCGTTAGCTGGGATAGCTCCAGAAGCACAGATCCCAAGACGGAACGTGTTCTCCCACACATTTGGGGACTTGTCAATCAGTTTCCTGTTTGCTAGCTTCAGTCTTACCTTGGAACAGGAAGGCTCTGGTGTCATCATGGAAACCCTGCACCTGTGTCACGCCGGAAAACCCTTCTCCAGGACTGAACTCCTGAAACACGCTGATCCGAACCGCTGGATCCACTCCGAACGCAGACACTTCAACACAAGCACAACACACAGCATTAGAACAGACCCATGCATGTCCAGCACTTCTGCAGAAAACCACTGAGTATGAGCAATGACTTTTTGCATGACTTTCATTGACTTCTCAGGGCCTGGAAATCAAAATTCCTTGATATTTCCAGGTGGGAAGCCTACACTGAAAAATAAATCAATTAATAGTGCTGGAACAATTTTCACAATTCGCATTTAACTACAGAGAAATTGAGTTAAGCGTGACATTTAGAAGCAGAAAGACTGTGCATGTGCATATATTTATAATAACCATAATTCTCTATATCTCTGATTACAGGCTCCGTGGAGATGAATGCATGACCAGCTATTGATAATCAGCGGATCAGACTGTAATATCTGACGCTGATCTCCTGCGTACCTGCTGCCGCGTAAAATAATCCAACACACAACTGCAATAATCCCATTGTGAATAATGCAATTAGTCCATGTTGCGATACTCCAGGAAAATGCAATCACATATACGCAGGATCGGTCGTCCTCATTCAGACATTCCCACGGGATGAGAGGAGCATCCGCGGGACGGAACGCGCGAGTATTCCGCGAGGAGGAGCGCCGGAGCCGCACAGGTGGTTCAGCCGGGGTTCTTGCGCAGCGCCGCGCGTCAGACTGACTGCAGACCGAGCGCGCGCGAGCATCCACCAGCACCAGAGAGAGAGAGAGAGAGAGAGAGAGAGAGAGAGAGAGAGAGAGAGAGAGAGAGAGAGAGAGAGAGAGACACAGAGCTCGTAACCCCTCTGGTGGCTCTACATGGAAGCGCTCAGACGCATCGCGGCTCATGAAACATCTGTTATAAACTGAGGCTTTTATCATATCGCTACAACCGACGAAATGTACTTTATATCAACTATTACTGCTTTATAATAATTCTAAATTAAACATTAGGGCGTTTATTACACTTTCTACTGCAGTGACTATTTCTCAGGATTGATTTGCTGTTAACTTAACTTATTAATACATAGTTGACTTTATTTATTTATTTATTTATTTATTTATTTATTTATTTATTTATTTATTTATTTATTTATTTAACACAGTATATGATTCATGGTATAGATTTATTAATATATAGTTGACTTTATTTATTTATTTATTTAACACACTATATGATTCATGGTATAGATTTATTAATAT
>CM040913.1:3116129-3131129 GCA_023029165.1 Gobiocypris rarus
TGCAAATGTGTTTTGAGTGGTTGACACTAGGGTGTTGCTATGTGTTTTGATTGGTTGACACTAGGGTGTTGCTATGTGGTTGCAAAAAGTTACCATAAGATTAGGGTTAGGTTTTTAGGGCATTGTTAGGGTGTTGCAAATGTGTTGCTATGTGGTTGCAAATGTGTTCTGAGTGATTGCTCAGACATTGCTTGTTGGTTGCTAGGGTGTTGCTATGTGTTTTGAATGGTTTCTACAGTGTTGTGATATGGTTGAAAATTAGTTTTGAGTAGCTGATAAGGTGTTGGAAATATGTTTTAAGTGGTTGCTCAGGCATTGCTAGTTGGTTGCTAGGTGTTGCGATGTGGTTGCAAATGTGTTTTGAGTGGTTGACACTAGGGTGTTGCTATGTGGTTGCAAAGAGTTACCATAAGATTAGGGTTAGGTTTTTAGGGCATTGTTAGGGTGTTGCAAATGTGTTGCTATGTGGTTGCAAATGTGTTCTGAGTGATTGCTCAGACATTGCTTGTTGGTTGCTAGGGTGTTGCTATGTGTTTTGAATGATTTCTACAGTGTTGTGATATGGTTGAAAATTAGTTTTGAGTAGCTGATAAGGTGTTGGAAATATGTTTTAAGTGGTTGCCTCAGACATTGCTTGTTGGTTGCTAGGGTGTTGCTATGTGACTGCATATGTGTTGTGATGTGGTTGCAAATGTGTTTTGAGTGGTTGATAAGGTGTTGAAAATGTGTTTTAATTGGTTGCCTCAGGCATTGCTAATTTGTTGCTAGGGGGTTGCTATGTGGTTGCAAATGTGTTTTGAGTGGTTAATAAGGTGTTGCTAGGAAGTTGCCAGGGGGCTGCTATGAGGTTGCAAACGTGTTGTGTGGTTGCTGTGGTATTGCAATGAGGTAGCAATTGTGTTTTGAGTGGTTGATAATGTGTTGTCTGTGGTTGATAGGGTGTTGCTATGTTGCTGAAAATGTGTTTTGAGTGATTAATAGGTTGTTGCTATGTGTTTGCAAAGAGTTACCATTAGATTAGGGTTAGGATGATTGTTAGGATTTTGCCAAAGTGGTTTAAGTGGTTGCTAGGTTGTTGCTATGTGTTCGCAAATATGTTTTGAGTGGTTGCTAAGGTGTTGCTATCTTGTTGCAAATGTGTTATGTGTGTTGGATAGGGTGTTATGTGGTTGCAAATATGTTTTGAATGATTGCTAAGGTGTTGCTATGAGGTTGCAAAAAATGTTACCATTAGGTTAGGGTGTTGTTATATGGTTGTAAATGTGTTCTTAGCAGTTGCTAGGGCATTGGTAGGTGGTTACTATGGTGTTGCTGTGTGGTTGCGAAGGTGTTTTTAGTGGTTGCTAAGTGATTGCTTAGGTGTTAAGGCCTGTTCCTAGTTGTTTACTTCCTATCTCACATGAAACATGTCTAGCGCCATTGTGTCTCGTTGATCTGGTCTGTTGATGTGACGCAGGTTCCTCTTTGTATGTGCATCTGTGGGACAAATTGCAAACACCACTAACTAATTGGCTCAATTTAAGCACAACAGAAGTCGGTGGGAGATGCATATTGTGAAATAAAACATGCCGCATGTGTGTGTGTATGTGGGGGGGGGGGCATGTTTTTGTGAAATATCAGGACACAAATGTGTATAATGACATGGGTATGACACAGGTATTACAGGAGAGGGTGAAATATGAGGACGTTCCCCATGTCCTCACTTTTCAAAATGCTTATAAATCACACAGGATGAGGTTTTTATCACAGAAAGTAAACTGCGCAGTCTCCTGTGATGGGTAGTGTGTGTGTGTGTGTGTGTGTGTGTGTGTGTGTGTGTGTGTGATGGGTAGGTTTAGGGGCAGGGACAGTGTGTGTGTGTGTGTGTGTGTGTGTGTGTGTGTGTGTGTGTGTGTGTGTGTGTGTGTGTGTGTGTGTGTGAGATGGTCCATCAGTTATTGATGTTGTGGCTGATGGGACTAAAGCTCATGAAACACAATAATACTGTCGTCCTCACAGCACATCATTCTCTAAAGTGCCACCAGGAAGATAACATCATTCAAACACAATCTGAAGCCTTTTCCAGACAACAGCAGCCACTCCAGACCCTCGAGAAATAACAACAAGACAGAAAGGAGAAAGACAAGACTCAGAAAGTGCCCCAGTTTTTCCCTTATTTGTGTTATTGAAAGTTAAAATAACAACAGCTAAGCACCAAATATTTCTTGTGTGGCAGTAGATAGAGCAGCACCTGCGCTGTAATCTTTGCTCACCTGCACAGAGCTGCGAGCGACTGAGGCTCTTCTGGTGCCGTTTCCCAACCATTGTTTCACACATCCTGAACTGCAGAGATTTTCACCTTGGATTCATTTGCATTGTAGTACCAAACAAGCAAAAACCACAAGACCTTGAGTTTAGCTGCATAACAATCAAACAAATTCAACAGTTTACTGTTGTAAATAAATTAATATTTAACTTTCCTCCAGAAGATCTTTCAGAATCTTTCTGTACCACAAAGTAAAATTCAGCCCAAAATGTTCCAAATATGATTTATTTAGACTTTATGTTTTTATTTTTATTTTTTAATTTTTTTAAGTACTATACTATGCTACAATTACGCTTCACTTAAGAGTGAATCATATTTAACGTTGATCATATTTCTTGTTGAACGAACGCCACTACAAAGTCGTTAATACAAGTGGGAAACTCGGGAGTCTAGCTGGTTTCAGTGAGAACTGCCAGAATAACACAATACTCTATTATACAACAAAATAAGCTAGTTGATTGCACAAAATATAATAGCATTGTAATATAACAATAACGATGACATTTACAGATGCTTACATTAATTAAAAATAATAAAAAAAGACACAAAAAAGCAAAAACACACCTGACACACATTCTTTTTTCTTCGTTTTCAAGTAGAGTTTAAAAACCTTGCTGTATTTTTGTGTAGTTAATCAATTGAAGGTACACCGCCATCTTGTTCCGACGAAAGTTACTTGAAAGCACAGTGACGTCATAAATACGACTTCCCAACTCGTAATACGACCTTCCCAGGAGGACTTGTCTCGAACCCTCCACAGAATGCCAATACGGTGGGTTTTACATGGATTCTCCAAGGAACATGTTAATAATATTTCCCAATTTCCTAAAGCATAATCGAGTGATTCTGGGAAAGCCACAGCGGTGTCATAAGGTCATTTATTGTAAAACACTGACCTCTAGTGACAGAAAACTGAACTTTTGTGCTGGGGTGACTGAGGAACAGATGCATTAACAGAGCATGTGGTGTCTTGTGTTCACCTGTTTATTCGTCTGAAATGGCCTGTCAAGTGTTGCTCTCTGAACGTGTGTAAAACTGTTCCCTCACTCCCAGAAAAATATAGTTTCGCATGAAGGAACGAATGCCAAAATATTGATAACTCATTTTATTTAAAGAGTAAAGTTTCTCATCTAAATTACAATGTAGCCTACACTTTATGCAAGATTTAAGAAACATATCAGATGTAACAGCTTGTTATGGTAGGCTAATAAGTTAAAATGTATCTTATAAAAAGCTTAATGACAAAATTAAGATTTATGCAATCAATTCAGCTTCAGTAACACTTTACAAAAGCTTTATTTGTTAACATTTACAACGGAAAATATTCTAAGGCATTTATTAAGCGTATATGCTAATTTCAACATTTACTAATGCATTATTCTCTTTACATCCTAACAGCAAATAATAGCAGAAGTGGTCTAAATATTAAAATATGTACATATATGTTGTGTGGGAGTATCAGATCCATTTGAATTCTGCACACAATGCTGTATTTTAAGAGGAGATTAGGATGAAACTGCGGCTTTACTGAGCTCAACGGCTCTGAGATGTGAAATAAACTAAACGCTACTGGATATTTCAGCCAGGACTCCCTGGAGAGGAGTTAGTGTCCCTCAGTTACTGTAACTCAATGGGACTTTTACTGGTTAAATAAAATACAATTTAAAAAAAGGGAGGAGCTGTTCGATATGCCCTGCCCTGTCTTCCAGTTTCAGTGACACATTAAATAATGCACACTTTTAGGGCACTTCATTGGGCCTTTAAATAATATTAAAGCTAGGGTAGAGACTAGCTTTGAAAGCATTAGATCCCGCCCTCCCTTCACAGCATCTCTGAAGCCACGCCTCCTCCATGGGTTTGAATAAACTTTTGAGAGTGAAATTCAAGCACTTTTCAAGAGTTTCGCACTTTAAAGCTCTAAATAATATCCCATTTTAATGTTATTTTTAATGTGGTGATTTGTAAAAGTAAAAGTTTAAAAGTGTAGGGCACTTTTATTTTAAAAAGACACAAAAATGCCCACTATAACCAGTAGATGGCGGCAGAGGAGCATGAACTCCCGAGGAGCCATTTCCACTTCCCTTTCCTAATATATGGGAAAAAAGTACTGAATTACACAGAACACAAGAGCTGCTTTTATAATCTCTGAAGCTGTCGGGCCGTTCAGTGAGACACTATAGAAGAATAATGGCACATTTAATAAGAGCAGAATATTTACATTTAGGTTTTTGCACAATACTGTTGTTAATAAAAGTTCATTTTTGCATATCAATTCAAGCTCAGCGCTTCACTGTTAAATTTCCAACAAACAAACATATTATAAGCAACTGCCCTTATTAGCAAAACAATATTAATTGTATTATTAAATTAACTTATTGCCTGTTTTCAAATGTTAGTCTGGAGCCCTGTAGGGGGCGGGGCTTCAGGTTCTAGAGAGCATTTGATTGGATGAGAAGCTGAAGTGCAGAGTGATGTCATCAGAATCACTGAACCTTATTGGCTGAAGTGAGAGAATGTAAGTTTTGAATGCTTATATCATCTAAATGTGAGTGTGTCATTGTTTTGGAGCACACTAGCTTATAGACAACAGTAAGGCTAACATATTCATACTAAAAGACAATTTGATTTCACGGGGACTTTAATAGACATGAGCTAACAGTTGTATTTGAATTAACTAACATTAACAAAAGATTAATAAATATTGTAACGGATGCATTGCTCATTGTTAGTTAAAGCATTTATTGTACAGTGTTACAGAGACGTGTGGCTTCTCCATAGTAAATCACAATTGTAAAATGTCCAGGTTTTGCAGAAACAGCCGTATTTTCCAGCTCTCCGTGTTTTGCAGCAAGAGTCTCTGTCTCTGAGGAGAGGAAGAGTGTGTCATGAATCGTCTTTGCAGCGCTCTGGCCTCGTGCACGGGTGTGTCGCTCGTGTCACATGTGTCGTGTTCGCTGGTTCTGATTGGCTCCAGTCCATCAGTTGCTCCATGTGTGGCCGTGTGAACGAGCTCTCCTTCTCTCTGGAGTTCCTCCACTTCATCCTGCGGTTCTGGAACCAGATCTTCACCTGCGGGACACATGAACCGGATTCATTAAACTGGACTGACTAACAGAGCGTGAACAACAGTGAGCTGAAAAACCCAGGCTGGACGTACATATAAAAGGTCTTCGTCGACTGCATTTAGCTTAAAGGCACAGTATGTAATTTTTCACCGCTAATTATTCAAAACAAAGGCGTGGCTTGATTGGGCGGAGCTTTTATTCCGTCTGACGTGTGCTTCCGCTTCTTCCGCTCATGCGTGTGTGTGTAACGCAGCGCTGTTTGATCATATCACACACATGTGCGTGTGTTAAAGTGATGTTATAATGCTACTATGAGACACTTGTTCACACTGCAGTGAGCGAGATCATATCAGGCGGAAAAACATGTAAATCAAGAACAGCAGATTTACACAATCAGACTAACTGTGTTGAGCTGGAGAACAATGATGAGTTTCTGTCCATCAATGATCCAAACAGTGTCTCATAAACACAGCAGATATTAAAGCGCCGCTAGTGTTGCCATGGCTACTACGAAATAAAACCGGAGGTATGATGTCATTGATAGACGGCACACGGTCCATGTCTTGGTTACAATCGCTTATTTCTCTGGATTTAAACATTCTTGGAAACATTTGGGATAATGTACACAAGTCAAGGAAATATATAACACTGTTCTGGTGTTTTTTGGATATTTAAATAAAAAAATCTTACATATTGCACCTTTAATGCATTAACATAGATGTACGGTGAATTTGTGTAAAAATCAGCATATGCTTCCTCTTTATTTTCACCGTAGTATCTATGATTTGCAGAACACCACAGATAATGAAGAAAAAATATGTTACTTGGTATATCATCCCTTGCTATCAGCTAAAAATAAAGTGAAAGAAAAATGACGAAGCTCATTATGGATTCTGAAGATCTATTATTGTACGGTAAAACCAACGTCAGCTTTCATGCTGAGGGTCGATCCACTTTATTCTTCCTTTAAAGCATCTAATCTGAATAACAGTTAAAAAGGTACAAATTTGGAATAATTAATGCTTTTGAAAGAGCCTGTTCTGCTCATCAAGGCTTTATTTATTTGATCAAAAACACTGTAAAATTCTGATATATTATTCTAATGTAGATCAGCTGTTCTCTGTGTGCATATATAGTGCAGTGTGATTTATTCCTGTGATCAAAGCTGAGTTTATCATCATTACTCCGGTCTTCAGTGTCACATGATCCTTCAGGAATCATTCTCATATAAAACAGTAAAAAACTAACTTCTGACCTGCAGTGTACAAACTCAAAAACAAACAAACAATTCACTAAAATTCAATTGTCATGTGTCCTAATTCACGTATCTGCCCTATATAGTATTCATTTGTAGTGTGCATGAATGCTGTATGTTCCCAATCATGCATTTTGCTTCCTTTATGAATGTTGAGAAATGTGTGCTGGAGAAGAAGACAGGAACCCTGAGGAGGAAGCTCATCAAAGCCTCAGTTTTCCAGTCTTTCTCCGTGAGATCTGCAGGACAGAGAGAGAAGCTGAGCATGTGTTGGTCTGACCTGTGTCTCTTTCAGGCAGAGCTCCGTGGCCAGTCTGTTGCGATCGCTCTTGCTGATGTATTTCTGCTTGCGGAAGGTTTTCTCCAGCTCTCGTCTCTGTTCCTCGGAGAACACGGCTCGTCGCAGGATTCCCGGCCGTGACCTGGGGTCAGCGCTGGACTCCACAGGATAGACCCGACGCCCCCTGCAGGACACAAACAAACACCTCCGTCACGACACTGGAGCTTGATGGGGTGTTTTATTATTTATTTATAGGGAATGTATTTATTTTTTAATATTTGATTGATTGATTGATTGATCTTTATATTGTATTTTATTTTGTACAGGAAATATATGACATTTATCCTAAGGGTATAAAAATGTCCACAAAGAAAGAGAGAAACATTTGCAATAATATTTTTGGCTGCTAGTTTGTTGGGGTGTTTTGTGGTTTAACTTATTTATATTTCTTACAGGTAATGTATAGGATTTATCTCTTCTAAGTATTATTTTTTATAATTTTTCCTAAGGGTCTCCAAGGAAGGAACAGTGGAGAACCGGCCACAGGGTCATGGGCGGCTCAGGCTCATTGATGCACGTGTGGAGCGAAGGCTGGCCCGTGTGGTCCGATCAAACAGACGAGCTACTGGAGCTCAAACTGCTCAAGAAGTTAATGCTGGTTCTGATAGAAAGGGGTCAGAATACACAGAGCATCGCAGTTTGTTGCGTATGGGGCGGCATAGCCGCTGACCAGTCAGGGTGCCCATGCTGACCCCTGACCCCGCCGAAAGCACCAACAGTGGCACGTGAGCATCAGAACTGGACCACGGAGCAATGGAAGAAGGTGGCCTGGTCTGATGATCACGTGTTCTTTTACATCACGTGGATGGCCGGGTGTGTGTGCGTGGCTTACCTGGGGAACACATGGCCCCAGGATGCACTATGGGAAGAAGGCGAGCCGGCGGAGGTGATGCTTTGGGCAATGTTCTGCTGGGAAACCTTGGGTCCTGCCATTTGACTATACCATGTCGTATAGGATTTAGCCCTTCTAATTTTGCTGAGACCTCAAAACTGCACGAAGGTTTTAATAAAGCGTTCTGTCTGTCTCTCTCTCAGGTGAACATATGAAGTCCAGCACATTCATCGACGCCTCTTTAATCTGTTGGACAAATCTGCAGATCGGCCACCGTCAGCGGCGTGAGTAAGGCGGTTAGTCACGCTCTCTGCTCGCCTTTCACTCTAAATAGTTTCCACTTAAACGCCCTATTAAAGGGTCAGCTGACCCTCGACCCCGCCCACACACCCGCAACCCTGCTTTCCCCGCAACAAATGATCCGTTTGACATTCCGCGGCTTTATCTTCTCCTCTCGGTTCCCTCAGTGTTTCCTTTCAAAAGATGGACCGCGTCTCATTCTCTTAACAGGGAGATGAGCTGAAAAAAAGTCTATAAAAGTCATTTCTATTGAGGGCGTCATGTCTAAACGGACAGAATGGACGGGCTTCGGCTTTTAGAGCTCCGCTTTTCATTAGCGAGGACAAAAACCCCGCGGTGCAGGAATGCGGGTCATTGTGTGTTCCGCACTGATCCCAGACCTGCGCGCGGTGCGCTCCTGTGACACAGCCGCAGTGTAGCTGATCCCGGGTCAGTGCGAGCGCGCTCGCGGGGTCACATGTGTGCGGTCGCTGTGAATGAGCTGATTGGTCACGGGGCAGGAGAGTCCGCGCGCGCGCGCGCGAGGAGCGCTGTGGGAAAGTGTCAAGCCACTAAACTGTTTCCAGGGAGGCTTTTTTAATCCCCCAAATCTGACAGATCCGGATTTGCCAGGTTTTTGGCACTCGGTGAGCTCAAGGCCGAGTGGGACAGAGGTTCCAGTGAAGCGATAAACATGTCATTGCACTAGTTTTGGGTTGTTGCTAGGGTGTTGCTATGTACTTGCTAATGAGTTCTGCATGTTGCTATGCTGTTGCTGGGGTGTTCTGTGTGGTTTCTAGAGTAAATATATATATATATATAATTTGAATAATTTGTAGCACAGACTCTTTTGATTGGCTGGCGACTGAACGAACATCTTTTATCGCTAAATTCATCTAACCTGGGCAGAGGAGGGTGTGTGTGTGTGTGTGTGAGTGTGTGTGTGTCAGAGAGAGAGACTGTGTGTGTGTGTGTGTGTGTGTGTGTGTGTGTGTGTGTGTGTGTGTGTGTGTGTGTGTGTGATGGGTAGGTTTAGGGGCAGTGTAGGGGGATAGAAAATACAGTTTGTACAGTATAAAATGCATTACGCCTATGGAATGTCCCCATAAAACATGGAAACACAACATGTGTGTGTGTGTGTGTGTGTGTGTGTGTGTGTGTGTGTGTGTGTGTGTGTGTGTGTGTGAGTGTGTGTGAGTGTGTGTGTGAGTGTGTGTGAGTGTGAGTGAGTGTGTGTGTGTGTGAGTGTGAGTGTGAGTGTGAGTGTGTGAGTATGTGAGTATGTGAGTGTGTGTGTGTGTGTGTGTGAGTATGTGTGTAAGTGAGTGTGAGTGTGAGTGTGTGTGTGTGTGTGTGTGTGTGTGTGTGTGTGTGTGTGTGTGTGTGTGTGTGTGTGTGTGTTGATGAGGCGGTTTATCTTACTAGGGAACAGAGGAGCAGCCGTGGTCACAGATCCGGCTCCGGAGCAGCAGGGCAGAGCGACTCCAGACATCCTGACTGAGCGAGAGAAGGACGGATGAGCTTCAGTGATGGCACACACAGGAGCGGTGAGCACGGATCTCATGCTTCCCTTGATCTTCTAATGTGCTTGAAATGAGTTTTGGATCTATACCTTTCTTTCTTCTAATGCAGAGGTGCAGCGGATAAACATGAAGTATATCAGCACATGACACACTCCCATATTTCCATTAGAGAGAGTTCACCGTGTTGATAACTGTACTGTTATTCTGTCATGTGAAGATCGCTCATAAATAATGCGTGTGTGATCGGCAGTGTGTGGCATGTGTTTGCAGTTTAGCCTGAATAACGAGGTGAAGTGTAGATAATGAAGTTATTACTTTTAATGTAATCTCAATAATAGTGATGAATTAATCAAATTAACCAGAATATTCTAAATAAGTAGATGACGACATTGTACACTTCATTTTAAACAATATTTTTCTAAATCTGGTATACTTAATAATTTATTTAAAATATTATTAAAATATATTTTGGTATATTTATCTGAAGCGACTACATGGAATATTAAAAAAAAGGTTATGGCATAAAATGAAAAAATATATAGATAGAAATAGATATTTATATATAAAGGAAAATATTTATATTTTATTTATTAATAAAACTTTGTATGTATAAAAGAAAATATGTATATTTACAGTTCTGCTATATATATATGTTCTCTTATGTATATTTATATTATATAGTACATTTTATATATATTTTATATAGTAAAAAGCAAAATGAGAAAAAAATTGTGAAAACTAAATAAACGTTAAAATATTATTATAATATATTTTATATATTTATCTGAATTGAGACTATATGGAATTAATTAATTAAATTAATTTGCCACAGCGCAGAACTGTAAATATACATATTTTCTTTTATACATAAATTGAATTTGATTAATAAATACAAAAATAAATGTAAATATATATATATATATATATATATATATATATATATATATATATATATATATATATATATATATATATATATATATGTAATATAAAATACAAATATTTTGTTTTATAAATGATATAATATAAAATATTTAATTATTTATATATTTATATAAGAAAAGTTTAAGACATAAAATTAATGTTTCATATATATAATAAAACTTGTAACAAAAGAAAAAACAATATTTTACATATAAATAATTTATATAAATATGTTCTCTAATGTATATTAGTATTATAAATGACAAAATGAAGAAGTGAAACGCAAAATGCTATAAAAATTGTGAAAACGGTTAAAACAATGTTGATAAACCCCTTTTACCAGCCAAAGATCTGGAAAAGATGTGCTTCATCAGAGATTCTTCCGTTCACAAGTGAAAGATGAGACTTTTTTGTGGTTTGTTTGTAGATGTTGATGTAAACCCAACCGTTCGTTTAAATGTTTAAATGGTATTTTGAGTTGACGTAGTTGTATCGTACTTCACACACACTTCCTCTAAAGTTAGTAACTTCTGTTATAGTGCTGTGTCATCATGCAGGTGGTCTCGTCGTACCTGTCTGCGGCTGAATCCCGTCCCCGTTCTCCGTCTGCCTGTGGCCCCCGGGGGCCCCGCCGTGAGACACACACTTCAGCATCAGACCCAGCGCAGGCACACACACACCTGCCGCAGGTGAGGAGCTTCCCGCACGCAGCAGGTTCTCGATCAGAAAACACTTCCCGGAACTCCCAAATCCGGGATGCCTCGGAGGAAATCCAGCCATGTCGTTCGGGTCCCTCGTTCGCATCAGGAGCTCATTCTGGAGTCTGGAGTTTCTCCCACTCGTGAGTGTGTGTGTGTTAACTTCATTAAAAAACACAAAGAAAACAATGCGCCCTTTCCCCGGCAGCCTGTGATTGGCCGAGCTGATAAGAGTGGGCTCTTTCTGCGGGACAGAAGGTGGAACCCCTTCATTCATTATGTCAAAGTTCCCATTAAATGATAGACATTGGAGACAATGGACTCCCGGCCAAAGTTTAACTTGCACACCAAACAGAGCCAGCGGCAGTAAATAGTAATATCTTTTTTCAGCACGTCCATTGAGGAGGCCTTTGAGAGCCGGCCGGGAGAAGTATCTGCGCCTCAGTCTATCAATGTGGGCTATATTTCTTTAGTTTATTGTTGTCCGGCGTCGCACAGCTGGACAATGAGAACTTGTTTGCAATCAACAAGTGCTATTTAAAGCAATTAATGTGTGTGTGAATCTCACCAGCAACACATTTTAACCCTCCCTCCAAAACACATATTTGGCATATATATGGCAACAAAAACATATGGCTAATTTTGCAGCGGTATGTGCAATATACAATAATACCATCATTTACTCTATAAATGTATCAAAAGTGTAATTTTGCATAAATTTAAGGATGTGGAGCAAAGCATTACAATTACATTTTAAATAATGATATTTTTTAACTAGTGTAACATGCTTAATTCATATATATATATATATATATATATATATATATATATATATATATATATATATATATATATATATATATATATATATATATATATATGAATTAATGGTACTAAAATTAGACCAAATTTTTTCATCTTTTACCCTAAAATAAAATATGTGTATATAAATTTACACATATTTTATAATAAAATAAAATAAATATTATTTCATTGTTTTTATATGTAAATATACACACACAAGGGTAAAAGATGATTAATTTCTGCACTATTAATATAATTTTCTTAAAAATTAAGCATGTTGCACTAATTCAAAAATATCATTAGCTGTGCCATAATGTGAAAAAGTTATGGTGTATTATTTAAATTGTATTTAAAATGTAAATATAATACTCATATTCGCTGTAATGCCTTAAATTTATGCACAATTACATTAAAAATCACTTTTGAATAATTTTACAGTGTAAATGATGGTTTTACAGAATCGGAGTATTGAAATAAAAAAATAAGCGTAACTTTCTTAATTGCTATATGTGTGTGTGTGTGTGTGTGTGTGTGTGTATTATAGCATTAAGAAATATATTATGATATATAATATGTGTATATATATATATATATATATATATATATATATATATATATATATATAAAAATAGTATAGCATTAAGAAATATATTATAATATATAATGTGTGTGTATATATAATATAAATTAAGAAACCACTGCAAATGATCCGTTTCTCTTGGTTTATTATTTATATGTATGTGTTTGAGTAAAATGTAAACAGGTTTGACTTATTATACAAACTAATAACATTTCTTCCCAATTTCAAGTTAAAATCGTGTCAATTTGAGCATTTATTAGCAAAAAATGGTCAAATTAATTGCAAAGTTTATATTCATTATTATCCCACCAAAAATGTATTCCTGAACTCTTCTGAAGTTAAAACATTAGTATCGTATTGTTTAAAAATAAATAATTATATGAATAATATAAAATATGAAATATGTATATTATGTATTATTGACAATATCTGCATGTTGCTCCGGTCATGCTGGCGGCATCTCTGGCGGGTCGTGTGTGTGTGTGTGTGTGTGTGTGTGTGTGTGTGTGTGTGTGTAAACAGGCATGTCCCAGCGCAGGGGGGATCCGGGCCGCTCTTTGGGGGAAACATCACCTCATGCTGGGCATGCTAATCGCCGCAGACAGCCACTCTCTTTGTCCCCTCGACACAGAGCCAAAGGCCACATGTAATCAAATTTGCAGTTTTATTGGCCTCGCTGGTAGCGGGCAGGCCGTCGGCCGATGAATATGTAATGTGTGTTAACAGGGAGCTGTTCGGATGTGCACAGATTCTCCGTGGGGTTATAGATCAGGAAACCAGACGGGCAACAAACGACAGTGTGACGGACGGACCGGCTGACTTTAAACCAGGTTTAACAGTGACATCATCAAACCCTCCTGATGTTGAGCCCAGCGTGAGGAAGTGATTTACTAAAGAAATCTGTGTGTGAGTCTAATACACAATACAGCCATTAGCTTTGAGATATAATCACCTTGCATTTTATTAAAAAAAGAAAAAAAAAATTGCAAATAATTAGTGCATTTTCTATAAAGCGTGCTGAAGTGTGACATTATATCATTTAAAAACTTCTGAAGAGTTTGATTTCTAAATACCCAAGTGTTTGGTATGTATGAAAAGATCTGATACATGAAAATATTAAAAAATTAAGTATTTAAATGAATATATATAGTATCCATGAATCAGATCTTTTCATACATACCAAATATTTGGGTATTTAGAAATTAAACTATATATATATACACACATACACACACACATATATATATATATATACAGTATATACACACACAAACACACACATACAAATGGCAAGGCATCATTTTAGTAATTTTTTTCTCATTAATGTTCACACAGCACACTATATTGACAGAAAAACAGAAAGAATTGTTGATATTTTTGCAGATTTATTAAAAAAGAAAAACTGAAATATCACATGGTCCTCAGTATTCAGACCCTTTGCTCAGTGTTTAGTAGAAGCTCCTTTTGATCTAATAAAGCCATGAGTCTTTTTGGGAAAGACGCAACAAGTTTTTCACTCCTGGATTTGGGGATCCTCTGCCATTCCTCCTTCAGATCCTCTCCAGCTCTGTCAGGTTGGATGGTAAACGTTGGTGGACAGACATTTTCAGGTCTCTCCAGAGATGCTCGATTGGGTTTAAGTCAGGGCTCTGGCTGGGACATTCAAGAACAGTCACGGAGCTGCTGTGAAGCCACTCCTTCATTATTTTAGCTGTGTGCTTCGGGTCATTGTCTTGTTGGAAGGTGAACCTTCGGCCCAGTCTGAGGTCTTGAGCACTCTGGAGAAGGTTTACATCCAGGATATCCCTGTACTTGGCCGCATTCATCTCTCCCTGGATTGCAACCATTCGTCCTGTCCCTGCAGCTGAAAAACACCCCCACATCATGATGCTGCCACCACCGCTTCACTGTTGGGACTGTATTGGACAGGTGATGAGCAGTGCCTGGTTTTCTCCACACATACCGCTTAGAATTAAGGCCAACAAGTTCTATCTTGGTCTCATCAGACCAGAGAATCTTATTTCTCACCATCTTAGCAAACTCCATGCAGGCTTTCATGTGTCTCGCACTGAGGAGAGGCTTCCATCGGGCCACTCTGCCATAAAGCCCCGACTGGTGGAGGACTGCAGTGATAGTTGACTTTCTACAACTTTCTCCCGTCTCCCGACTGCATCTCTGGAGCTCAGCCACAACCCAATCTTTACCTCTTCTTTACCTCTCTCACCGATAGCTCAGTTTGGCCAGACGGCCAGCTCTAGGAAGGGTTCTGGTCGTCCCAAACGTCTTCAAGTTAAGGATTATGGAAGCCACTGTGCTCTTAGGAACCTGAAGTGCAGCAGAAATGTTTTTGTAACCTTGTCCAGATCTGTGCCTTGTCTCTGAGCTCTTCAGGCAG
>CM040913.1:3136129-3173629 GCA_023029165.1 Gobiocypris rarus
AAAAAAGTTATGCGATATTATGAAATAACGTCGAAATTATGGCATTAAAATGTTTTAATTATGAGAGTCAAAATTATGACACTGTTAGGACTAATACTGTCTTATGACATAAGTCAAAATTATTACATGAAAAGTTGAAATTATGAGATAATGTCGAAATTATGGCATAAAATTACAATTATGAGAGTCAAATTATGACAGTTATAATTATGATTAAGTCTTAATTATGACATTAAAAGTCGAAATTATGACATACAAAGTCATAATGTGATAATGACTTATCATTCAGACATAATTATGACTTGAAAAGTTATGAGATATGAGATAAAGTCGAAATTATGACATACTAAGTTATAATTATGACTAATACTGTCTTATGACATAAAAAGATTAAATTATGAGAGTGGACATTCTGAAATACATATATATATATATATATATATATATATATATATATATATATATATATATATGAGATTTAAAAAAATGAAATTATTAAATACATTTGAAATTATGACAAAGTCAAATATCATATGAGATTAAAAAAAAATTAAATTGTGACTTTCTATGTTACAATTATGACTTTTTGTGTTAATTACAAGTTTTTGTCTTTTTTCCTCGTAATTCTGACATAATGTTGTCTTTTCATCTGATAAATATGACTTAATATGTCATAATTGTGACTAATAATGATTTACATAAGAAAACCCCTCTCCAAAGCACACGACAGGCTTTAGGACGTCAGATGAATATGAATATGAATATGAATATGAATATGAATATGAATACTAACCGAAGTCACTGAGGCAGAGGGCGTCCAGCACGGTCTTGAGAGACGGCGCCTCCTCCACAGACGGGCAGCTCTGACACACGGGCTGAGGGAATTCTGCAGACACACAGATATACGGTTAGCTCATGCATTCACCACGTGTGTGTGTGTGTGTGTGTGTGTGTGTGTGTGTGTGTGTGTGTGTGTGTGTGTGTGTGTGTCTGTGTGTGTGTGAGAGAGAGAGTGTGAGAGAGTGAGTGTGTGTGTGTGTGTGTGTGTGTGTGTGTGTGAGAGAGAGTGTATGTGTCTGTGTCTGTGTCTGTGTGAGAGTGTGTGTGTGTGTGTGTGTGTGTGTGTGTGTGTGTGTGTGTGAGAGAGAGTTTGAGAGTGTGTGTGAGTAAGTGAGTGTGTGTGAGTGAGAGTGAGTGAGTGAGTGTGTGTGTGTGTGTGTGTCTGTGTGTGTGTGTGAGAGTGTATGTGTCTGTGTCTGTGTCTGTGTGAGAGTGTGTGTGTGTGTGTGTGTGTGTGTGTGTGTGTGTGTGTGTGTGTGTGTGTGTGTGAGAGAGAGTTTGAGAGTGTGTGTGTGTGAGTAAGTGAGTGAGTGTGTGAGTGAGAGTGTGTGAGTGAGTGAGTGTGTGTGTGTGTGTGTGTGTGTGTGTGTGTGTGTGTGTGTGTTTGAGAGAGTGTGAGAGGAGTGTGAGTGTGAGTGAGTGTGAGTGTGTGTGTGTGTGTGTGTGTGTGTGTGTGTGTGTGTGTGAGAGAGTGTGAGAGAGTATGTGAGAGAGTGTATGTGAGAGAGTGAGTGTGTGTGTGTGTGTGTGTGTGTGTGTGTGTGTGTGTGTGTGTGTGTGTGTGTGTGTGTGTGTGTGTGTGAGAGAGTGTGTGTGAGAGAGTGTATGTGAGAGAGTGTATGTGAGAGAGTGAGTGAGTGAGTGAGTGAGTGAGTGAGTGAGTGTGTGTGTGTGTGTGTGTGTGTGTGTGTGAGTGTGTGAGTGTGTGAGTGTGTGAGTGTGTGAGTGAGTGAGTGAGTGAGTGAGTGAGTGTGTGTGTGTGTGTGAGAGTGTGTGAGTGAGTGTGTGTGTGTGTGTGTGTGTGTGTGTGTGAGTGTGTGAGGTGTGAGTGAGTGAGTGAGTGAGTGAGTGAGTGAGTGAGTGAGTGAGTGAGTGTGTGTGTGTGTGTGTGTGTGAGAGTGTGTGAGTGAGTGTGTGTGTGTGTGTGAGAGTGTGTGAGTGAGTGTGTGTGTGTGTGTGTGTGTGAGTGTGTGTGTGTGTGTGTGTGTGTGTGTTGGCGCGC
The DNA here is from genome assembly GCA_023029165.1 of Gobiocypris rarus. Taxonomy (NCBI): domain Eukaryota; kingdom Metazoa; phylum Chordata; class Actinopteri; order Cypriniformes; family Gobionidae; genus Gobiocypris; species Gobiocypris rarus. The sequence goes on from CM040913.1 coordinate 3,138,192, forward strand.
TCACCTTTGGAGAAGGCGCTGATGTGTTTGGGCAGCGGCGTCAGGCACGTGTCGTCCTGCGCTGGGAAGCGCTCGCAGTTCAACGCCTCGGGCCACGCGTGTCCGTGACAGGCCAACACGGGAGCGCAGCTCTCCTTCACGGCCACACACACGCTACGACACGGCTGGATGAACCTGCACACGCCAATACATGATTCATTCATTTCAGATCATAAAACCAAAGGATGAGTAATGAGAAAATCAGTCAATACGCTGACAGAAATCTTCTGCAGTTTCCAGATGTTTAGTCAAAACTTCTTTTTTTACTGCATGATTCATTTATACACTCTATAATGAAAAGATCAATCAATATGTTGGTTGCAATCTTCCAAACCTGACTCCACAGAAGTGTGTTTCAGGAGGAGGAGGCTCTGCACGTACCTGTCCAGGCAGACGGGGGCGATGAGCGAGCAGACGAAGGCCCGGGCCTGCGGGTGGCAGCCGGTGTGGAGCAGCGTCCTCCAGTCCTCCGAGCGAGGAACCGCTTCCTCCAGACTGCTGTGACCCAGCAGGTTGGGTAACCTCATCTCCGAATACGGCACGTCCTGGCAGACGCTCATCTGGTGCGGGACGGGGACGCAGCGAGTGGTCTGGCCCAGGTCGAAGGCCCCGGCGTGGGCCGCGAGAGACAGGAGGAGCAGCAGGCAGGACAGATCCATGGTGAGTGTGTGAGTGATGCAGGAGCTCAGCGAGTGTGTGTCTTTATATAGAGGCGGGCAGATGTTATCAACGACACATCTGAGGGCCGCAGACAGGGTGACAAGCAGGAGATAACGGGCCCCAGACGGGGGGGTGTGAGGGGGGACATTACATATACAATCAAAGAGACACACTCAGTCGCAAACACACAACATTTTTGGTGCATGTGTCATTTCAGATGATAAAACTTCATATCAGTCGATATGTTGGTTAAATTCTGCAGCAGTTGCATGCAATTTAGACAAAATCCCTCTCAAAGTTTTTGTGCAAACATAATGTTTTGGGACATTTTTAGTGTCTCCGTGTAAATCATTTCAGATGATAAAAATGAATGATAAATAATGACAAGACCTATCAATATGTCGACTGAAATCTGCTGCAATTTCATGCAATTTAGTCAAAATCACGGTTAATAAAAAAAAATGCAATATTTGTGCAAACACCATTTATAGTACATGATTCAGATAATTTCAGATGAAGTAATAATAATAAAATGTCAACATAAATAATGTGACATTTCAGATCATTTTCGATTATAAAAGTGAACAATAAATAATGAAAACATCGATTAATATGTTTCATGCAATTTAGCAAATTCACTCTAAATTTCACTACATATTTTGTGTGTGTGAAACTTTTAGGACATGATAAATAATGACAATATCAAATCAAGATGATCATTTTCAAGAGGAAAAAGGTTTTAACATATTATTCTTTACTCTTGCCGTTCCACCCGAGATCTGATGCATCACACATTTACAGCTCAAATGTGGCATAAATGCGTGCAGATGTTGTCTGTAGCTTGTGTGTGTTTGTGTGTACGCTCGGTGCGTCTTCTAAAGGAGCGGCGAGGACGTGTTCCTGCAAACGTCTGGTCTGCGTGGAGACCGGCGGGCAGACAGGCGTCTCCAGCGCGCTGACAGCTCCTCTGTCTCCAGCATGTCACTTTGAGCTTCCTCTGCCAGCGAGAGGCTTGCGAGCTCCCTGTCTGCCCCTGTCTGCAGTCTACCTGTCCAGCGGCCCACCTTTGATCTGAGCGCGGCGGCTGCATTCGTATTCAAATCCTCCCGCTCGTGCTGCAGATGTCCCTCTAATGTCTCAGACGTGCTTAACACAGCGTACTTCACTGGATTATCTCACATTAGTGCTCGTGACATTAGCATTTACAGCCCTTGACTTCTGCAGGGTCCCTCTGGCTAAACCAGCGTCTACAGTGAGGTCAGGGATTCATCCTCAACATCATACACCAACGGTCCTTTTACACGCTGTGATCCCCGCAGTTCTTCCAGTAACGTTCTCAGAACGTTCTCTTTTTGTTTTAGTGGAACGTTTGCAAATGTATGTTTGTTTTCGGAATGTTCAAGGAACATTAAAAAGTAACATTCCAAATGGAATGTTCCATTAACGTTGGTATAACCTAGAAAAAACGTTTAAAAAACAATAACGTTTATATAATTCATAACGTTTGCTAAATGTTTTTAGAACATATTTTTATTCTCTGTTTGTTATTGTTTTCATCATCAGTCTTTGCATGCTATAATTCCATTAAAACACTGTAAATGATAAAGGTAAATATTTTAAAGGTGTGCATAACTAAAACATTTCACTTTTCCAGGCCTCTCAGAATATTATATACGGGGCATTGAGATGTTAAACTTTAAAGTTTTTTAATGATCTAATAATAATTAAGAAACTATATGGACTGTATTTGTACTTTTTGAAGGGAAATTCACTTCTAGCGTTCTAATAGCATCTGCTAAAAGCATAATTGTGAAGAAAAAAAATAGTGTAAGAAAGGTTTTGTGACACAATAATAAATAATGAGCATATCAATCTGCAATTTACCGTTTAAAATATCTAAATGATATGCATTAGCAGATTTCTGCTGGAAAGGATAATGCACGTTGTTTGTCAGACTGTATGCAGGAGACGTAAGGTGTGGGTTTCTGCATGACTCCGGTAAAAGTGCCACAATCTGAGCAAGGACAAAACACATGAGATCAGTCTGGAATCAATTTATGACGAGAGAGCGCATTGAAATGATTTGAAAACAGACAGTGTAAAGTCTGCGGCTGTGTTCCCGTCGGCCCCAGGCTTCTGAGCCGCTTTACTGCCCTGGACAGACGGCAGCTACTGAGGGACCTAACTGGCCAATTAGAGACACAGGCCCATTTAGGAGAACAATGGGGTCCATGCGTCAGGTTAAGCACCCCTCTCGCCGCTGATTACCCCCCGGGGGCGTGTTATTCTTTCTAACGGCCCTGCTGCCCCTCTCCGGCCTGCTGTTTGGATTGTTAATGGGACTCGTTCAGTCGGTCTGTGGACGGTGTTTGAGCTCAAGACAGCGTCTACTTGATCCGTCGGGATTATATAACGGAGGAACTTGAGCTGTGTTCAAAGTGCAATAGTGTCCTGCATTGTTTGTGCATAAAATGTGTTTGTTTAAAACAAGTGCATTGCATTGTGGGATTCAGTATTCAGTGTAGTGTGTTATTTTTGCATTGTATGCTTTTACTTTTATAGTTTTCATTTTAATTTGTGTAATTCTGTAGTCATTTTTTTTAACATGTTTATTTGTTACATGTTTATCTATTTTATACTGTTATGGTCTTTATTAATGTTTTCAATCCCCTTTTATTTTTCATACTTTTAATTTTAGAATTAGTAATTTTTATTAAGTGCTTAATTTTGTTATTTATTCTTTTGTACGTGTTTTTTAAATTATGCTTCATTTTAATTTTCATGCAGATACTTTTTTATAGACTATTTAAGTCTCTTAGGCCTGGTTTCACAGAGAGGGTTTAGATTAAGCCAGGATTAGGCTTTAGTTCAATTAGGACATTCAAGTAGCTTTTATAAATGTGCCTTAGAAAAAAACATTACTCGTGTGCATCTTGAGACAAAACAATAGCACTGACATATTTTAAGATATGCCGGTGCAAGTTACGTTAAGTTAAAACAGCTCAAACATGCTTTGTAGTCTAGGACTAGGCTTAAGCCTTATCTGTGAAACTGGGGGCTAATGTTTTGAATTACCTTATATTTTCATTTTAATGTCAGTTTTAGTTATTATTTAAAATGCTTTTGTAATTTTTATTAAATTGTTATTTTAGTTTTAGTGCTTTAGTAACTTATTTTAACTTTCATAAGCTCAGGTTTTTATTCGTATTCTAATATAGTATTTATTAATATTTTTAAGTAGTTTTCATTTTAATTTTGTTTATGCTAATTATATATAATATTTCTATTTACCTTAATTATTACATTTCTGTTTTATATTCTAATATTTTGAATATTTTTTTATATATATATTTCCCGTTTCTTTATAATTTTAGTTTTTAGTTTAATTAAAGTTTAATCATTTCTACGTGCTTTCTTCATTTTTAAAATATTTTTTATTTCTATTTACCTTTCAATTATTTTTATTTTGAGTGATTTTAGTGCTTCACATTTCATTGATTTCTAATTTTCATAGATTTCGTCTAATATTTCTATTATTTTAAGATTAACAATTTTTAATAGTTTTAGTTAAAAACAGTATGTTTTGTTGTATACTGTATATTTTTTCAAATAGTATTTCATCTAGACATTATAACATAAATAAACAACACTTGAGAAGAGATCATGAGATATAACTTATGATTAGGTCTATGTAATAAATAGAGAAGTTTCATATAGTCAGAATATATACAGAATTTTAACTCAGTTTTGGGGTGTAATCAAACAAGTTCAGAAAGTGCAGTACGTACTGCATCCACAGTGTGCACAGAGACAGTAAGACTAGCCTGATAGTGTTATTCTATAGCCGGTGTGTCACAGACTCAGTGGTCAGGTCGAGTCTCCGTCTGCTTCTGCTGCAGCTTCTCCATCAGACACCAACACATTCACATCAAAGACACACACATTATAAACGGCCTGACTATGAAATGGTTTTATGGTATTTATGAAAGATTACTTACTGGTGTATTAAGCATGCATTATGCATTGAATAATAAAATACTGCAGTTCTGATATACAGGTTTTAACAAATATCACATATTTCATGGCCAATGTACAATAATTTAATCTTTAATGTGATGTTAATGTTTTGAAAGCTCTGTTTGCTGTTGCATGACCGCTGATAACTTTAATAAACAACACTTAAGAAGAGATTGAGATATAACTTATGACTTGGTTTTGTCTGAGCTGGGACATTCATGGAAAATACATCATATTTCAAAATAAATTAATTTACTTTCATGATTTGAGTGCTTTCTTTGCTGTCAAAGAGCATCTTTGACTGAGGATCTGTCCTATTCATTTTTTTTTAAATATATGTATATATGAAAATGGAAACAGAGTTCAAAATAGTGCATATATTGTAGTGCAAAATACATGCCGGTTCAGTATTAGAGTGCAATTTAACAAATTAATTTGCTTTGAATATAAAATTGGTGACTGTATTCATAAATGTAATGTGGGAGAACATTTACTACCAGCAGTGTACATATGTTTTAATTGTTGTTGTATTGTTTATCAACAGCAGAGGGCAGTATAGAGATGTATAGATGGCCAGTGTAGAGTTATTAACAGCAGAGGGCAGTATAGAGATGTATAGAGGGCCAGTGTAGAGTTATTAACAGCAGAGGGCAGTATAGAGATGTATAGATGGCCAGTGTAGAGTTATTAACAGCAGAGGGCAGTATAGAGATGTATAGATGGTCAGTGTATAGTTAATAACAGCAGAGGGCAGTATAGAGATGTATAGATGGCCAGTGTAGAGTTATTAACAGCAGAGGGCAGTATAGAGATATATAGATGGCAAGTGTATAGTTAATAACAGCAGAGGGCAGTATAGAGATGTATAGATGGTCAGTGTAGGGTTATTAACAGCAGAGGGCAGTATAGAGATATATAGATGGTCAGTGTATAGTTAATACCAGCAGAGGCAGTATAGAGATGTATAGATGGTCAGTGTATAGTTAATAACAGCAGAGGGCAGTATAGAGATGTATAGATGGTCAGTGTATAGTTAATACCAGCAAAGGGCAGTATAGAGATGTATAGATGGTCAGTGTAGAGTTATTAACAGCAGGGCAGTATAGAGATGTATAGATGGCCAGTGTATAGTTAATAACAGCAGAGGGCAGTATAGAGATGTATAGATGGCCAGTGTAGAGTTAATACCAGCAGAGGGCAGTATAGAGATGTATAGATGGCCAGTGTATAGTTAATAACAGCAGAGGGCAGTATAGAGATGTATAGATGGCCAGTGTAGAGTTATTAACAGCAGAGGGCAGTATAGAGATGTATAGATGGTCAGTGTATAGTTAATACCAGCAGAGGGCAGTATAGAGATGTATAGATGGCCAGTGTAGAGTTATTAACAGCAGAGGCGGTATAGAGATGTATAGAGGGCCAGTGTAGAGTTATTAACAGCAGAGGGCAGTATAGAGATGTATAGATGGCCAGTGTAGAGTTATTAACAGCAGAGGGCAGTATAGAGATGTATAGATGGTCAGTGTATAGTTAATAACAGCAGAGGGCAGTATAGAGATGTATAGATGGTCAGTGTATAGTTAATACCAGCAGAGGGCAGTATAGAGATGTATAGATGGCCAGTGTATAGTTAATAACAGCAGAAGGCAGGATAGAGATGTATAGATGGTCAGTGTATAGTTAATAACAGCAGAGGGCAGTATAGAGATGTATAGATGGTCAGTGTATAGTTAATAACAGCAGAGGGCAGTATAGAGATGTATAGATGGTCACTGTATAGTTAATAACAGCTGAGGGCAGTATAGAGATGTATAGATGGCCAGTGTAGAGTTAATAACAGCAGAGGGCAGTATAGATGGCCAGTGTATAGTTAATAACAGCAGAGGGCAGTATAGAGATGTATAGATGGTCAGTGTATAGTTAATACCAGCAGAGGGCAGTATAGAGATGTATAGATGGCCAGTGTAGAGTTAATAACAGCAGAGGGCAGTATAGAGATGTATAGATGGCCAGTGTAGAGTTATTAACAGCATAGGGCAGTAGAGAGATGTATAGATGGCCAGTGTAGAGTTATTAACAGCATAGGGCAGTATAGAGATGTATAGAGGGCCAGTGTATAGTTAATAACAGCAGAGGGCAGTATAGAGATGTATAGATGGCCAGTGTAGAGTTATTAACAGCATAGGGCAGTATAGAGATGTATAGATGGCCAGTGTAGAGTTATTAACAGCAGAGGGCAGTATAGAGATGTATAGAGGGCCAGTGTAGAGTTATTAACAGCAGAGGGCAGTATAGAGATGTATAGATGGCCAGTGTAGAGTTATTAACAGCAGAGGGCAGTATAGAGATGTATAGATGGCCAGTGTAGAGTTATTAACAGCAGAGGGCAGTATAGAGATGTATAGAGGGCCAGTGGCCGAGGCAGTATAGAGATGTATAGATGGCCAGTGTAGAGTTATTAACAGTAGAGGGCAGTATAGAGATGTATAGAGGGCCAGTGTAGAGTTAATACCAGCAGAGGGCAGTATAGAGATGTACAGATGGTCAGTGTATAGTTAATAACAGCAGAGGGCAGTATAGAGATGTATAGAGGGCCAGTGTAGAGTTATTAACAGCAGAGGGCAGTATAGAGATGTATAGATGGTCAGTGTATAGTTAATACCAGCAGAGGGCAGTATAGAGATGTATAGAGGGCCAGTGTAGAGTTATTAACAGTAGAGGGCAGTATAGAGATGTATAGATGGCCAGTGTAGAGTTAATAACAGCAGAGAGCAGTATAGAGATGTATAGATGGCCAGTGTAGAGTTAATAACAGCAGAGAGCAGTATAGAGATGTATAGATGGCCAGTGTAGAGTTAATAACAGCAGAGGGCAGTATAGATGGCCAGTGTATAGTTAATAACAGCAGAGGGCAGTATAGAGATGTATAGATGGTCAGTGTATAGTTAATAACAGCAGAGGGCAGTATAGAGATGTATAGAGGGCCAGTGTATAGGTAATAACAGCAGAGGGCAGTATAGAGATGTATAGATGGCCAGTGTAGAGTTAATAACAGCAGAGGGCAGTATAGAGATGTATAGATGGTCAGTGTAGAGTTAATACCAGCAGAGGGCAGTATAGAGATGTACAGATGGTCAGTGTATAGTTAATAACAGCAGAGGGCAGTATAGAGATGTATAGAGGGCCAGTGTAGAGTTATTAACAGCAGAGGGCAGTATAGAGATGTATAGATGGTCAGTGTATAGTTAATACCAGCAGAGGGCAGTATAGAGATGTATAGATGGCCAGTGTAGAGTTATTAACAGTAGAGGGCAGTATAGAGATGAATAGATGGCCAGTGTAGAGTTAATAACAGCAGAGGGCAGTATAGAGATGTATAGAGGGCCAGTGTAGAGTTAATACCAGCAGAGGGCAGTATAGAGATGTATAGATGGTCAGTGTATAGTTAATAACAGCAGAGGGCAGTATAGAGATGTATAGAGAGCCAGTGTAGAGTTATTAACAGTAGAGGCAGTATAGAGATGTATAGAGGGCCAGTGGCCGAGGGCAGTATAGAGATGTATAGATGGCCAGTGTATAGTTAATAACAGCAGAGAGCAGTATAGAGATGTATAGATGGCCAGTGTAGAGTTAATAACAGCAGAGAGCAGTATAGAGATGTATAGATGGCCAGTGTATAGTTAATAACAGCAGAGGGCAGTATAGAGATGTATAGATGGTCAGTGTATAGTTAATAACAGCAGAGGGCAGTATAGAGATGTATAGATGGTCAGTGTATAGTTAATAACAGCAGAGGGCAGTATAGAGATGTATAGATGGCCAGTGTAGAGTTAATAACAGCAGAGAGCAGTATAGAGATGTATAGATGGCCAGTGTATAGTTAATAACAGCAGAGGGCAGTATAGAGATGTATAGATGGTCAGTGTATAGTTAATAACAGCAGAGGGCAGTATAGAGATGTATAGATGGTCAGTGTATAGTTAATAACAGCTGAGGGCAGTATAGAGATGTATAGATGGCCAGTGTAGAGTTATTAACAGCAGAGGGCAGTATAGAGATGTATAGAGGGCCAGTGTAGAGTTAATACCAGCAGAGGGCAGTATAGAGATGTATAGATGGCCAGTGTATAGTTAATAACAGCAGAGGGCAGTATAGAGATGTATAGATGGCCAGTGTAGAGTTATTAACAGCAGAGGGCAGTATAGAGATGTGTAGAGGGCCAGTGTAGAGTTAATAACAGCAGAGGCGGTATAGAGATGTATAGAGGGCCAGTGTAGAGTTAATAACAGCTGAGGGCAGTATAGAGATGTATAGATGGCCAGTGTATAGTTAATAACAGCAGAGGGCAGTACAGAGATGTATAGATGGCCAGTGTAGAGTTATTAACAGCAGAGGGCAGTATAGAGATGTATAGAGGGCCAGTGTATAGTTAATAACAGCAGAGGGCAGTATAGAGATGTATAGATGGCCAGTGTAGAGTTAATAACAGCAGAGGGCAGTACAGAGATGTATAGATGGCCAGTGTAGAGTTATTAACAGCAGAGGGCAGTATAGAGATGTATAGAGGGCCAGTGTATAGTTAATAACAGCAGAGGGCAGTATAGAGATGTATAGATGGCCAGTGTAGAGTTAATAACAGCAGAGGGCAGTACAGAGATGTATAGATGGCCAGTGTAGAGTTATTAACAGCAGAGGGCAGTATAGAGATGTATAGAGGGCCAGTGTATAGTTAATAACAGCTGAGGGCAGTATAGAGATGTATAGATGGCCAGTGTAGAGTTAATAACAGCAGAGGGCAGTACAGAGATGTATAGATGGCCAGTGTAGAGTTATTAACAGCAGAGGGCAGTATAGAGATGTATAGAGGGCCAGTGTAGAGTTAATAACAGCAGAGGGCAGTATAGAGATGTATAGATGGCCAGTGTAGAGTTAACAACAGCTGAGGGCAGTACAGAGATGTATAGATGGCCAGTGTAGAGTTATTAACAGCAGAGGGCAGTATAGAGATGTGTAGAGGGCCAGTGTATAGTTAATAACAGCAGAGGGCAGTATAGAGATGTATAGATGGCCAGTGTATAGTTAACAACAGCAGAGGGCAGTATAGAGATGTATAGATGGTCAGTGTATAGTTATTAACAGCAGAGGCGGTATAGAGATGTATAGATGGCCAGTGTATAGTTAATAACAGCAGAGGGCAGTATAGAGATGTATAGAGGGCCAGTGTAGAGTTATTAACAGCAGAGGGCAGTATAGATGGCCAGTGTATAGTTAATAACAGCAGAGGGCAGTATAGAGATGTATAGATGGCCAGTGTAGAGTTAATAACAGCAGAGGGCAGTATAGAGATGTATAGATGGCCAGTGTAGAGTTAATAACAGCAGAGGGCAGTATAGAGATGTATAGATGGCAAGTGTGGAGTTAATAACAGCAGAGGGCAGTGTATAATTATTTTGGTGTTCACAGATTCAATATCCAAGATTTAAATAACTTTATTGGCATGTTTAAATGATTTACATTGCAAAAAATTATTCATTTATGATTGATCACATGCACTGAAATCATACACAATACACTCAGTCGTCCAAAGGCAATGTCCTTTGTGCGATTTCATTACTATATACCATGGTACAATGCTGGCAGTTTTTGTTTTTAAAGTAGGTTAATGATAATTACCTTTAATTAAAATTAAATAACCAAAATCCCTACAGTAACCTATGGGGCATTTTTAGATTTTAATAAAGATTTTATGAAGCTCAATGTTTGTGGGTTTTCAGATTTTACTGATCTACACAAATATACTATAGAATTATATTATTTTCAGATAACGCTATATGATATACCATGTTATTAACATGTTTTGGGCACGTAGTACTATGGTACTAATCACTTGTTTGTTTGTTTTTTGTAAAGGTAATTAAAATACCAACTTAAACTCTGCCCTTAAACATTTATTTTACATTTTTGGAATAATAAACCACGTTCTATTTTTCTTTATGAATAAAAGGGAGGTTTTGTTTACTTTAGAGGACAATTTTCAGCAGAAGTGTAGCTAGGTTACACACGCGAGCGCGCACACGCCCGTGCGCCTGCGCAGTTTCCGCCTGCAGCTCGGTCCGTGGCGGCTGCTGCTGCTGTTTCTGTCCGCAGCACCGAGAATCTCCGTGTGTTTCCGCCGCGTTGTCGCACCGCCGCAGTTTATGCGTCCGAATCTGACCGCCGAGCCCGTGCTGCTCGGTCCAGACTCCCGGTAAAGGCTCATCTCACCTCGGCTCCGGGCGTTATGCGCTCAAATGAGGCCTACATGCTGAAGCTGTCCTCCTCTTCCTCCTGCTCCTCCTCCTCCTCCCATGCATGAATCTCACCGTGATGGCTGATGATCAACAACAACAGCCCGGTGCTCCCGGACCGTCCCTGCAGAGCCTCGAGGCGACGGCGCTGCAGTACAACAAGATCAAGAACTCCATTTGGTAAGAGATCCGATCGCGAAAACACCTTGCGCGCGCCTGATGGGTGGCACTTGTAACGGGATGTCTGATTCCATTGCATGCCATGTTGTGTTGTTTACAGCCTTATTTCAACTGGACAGTAGGCCTACACCTGATTTCAGTGCATGCATTATCTGACTTCAGTTGCACTGGGTGTATGATTTCATTGCATCATTTCTGATTTTGATCTCATTGGTTATCTGGACGTTAGATGTCATTGCACACTATATCTGATTTCAGATGCAAGTAATATCTAAATTCAGTGCATGGGAATGTCTGATCTCATATGATTTCAGTGCATGTGATTATGTCTGATTTCATGGGCTTTCTGATGTCGTTGCATAGAATGACTGATTGTCATTGCAAATCTGATTTCAATGCATGTTGATTGTCTGATTTCTAATTTCATTGCATTTTGACATCAGTGTGCAGTTGCACTGGATGTATGATTTCATTGCATGATGTCTGATTTGATCTCATTGATATCTGGACGTCAGATGTCATTGCACAGTATATATCTGATTTCATAATATATGATATCGGATATTCCATGTGTTGTATGATTTTGTGGCATGGGAAATCTGATTTCAATGCATGTGATTATTAGTATTTCTAAATGCATTGCACTGATTTTGATTTCAGTGGCATTGGATGTTTGATTTTTGTATGACTGCATTTTATGATTTCAATTGACTTGAATAGGTTTTATCCAATAAATGAATATGCATGCTGATTTTATAAGGCAGGCGATATCTGATTTCAGTGCATGTGATTATGTCGGATTTCTAACAGCATTACATTTTGATAACGGATTTCAGTTGCAATGGATGCATGATTTTTGCATGGGGATGGAGTCTGATTTTTATCTTGATTTTCTTATGTCATTGCATAACATATTTGATTTCAAATGCAAGTAATTATATAGATGTCAGATATCATTCCATGGACTGTATGGTTGCATTAGATGTCTGTAATTATGTCTGATTTCTAATTGCATGTCTGTTTTCTGTTTCAGTTGACGTATGCTCTCATTGCGTGGGGATGATTTTTATCTTGTTGATTTTTCTAATGCCACTGTATGTCAGATGTCATTGCAATAACATATCTAATTTAAGATTCACGTAAAATCTGATTTTACTGCATGGGGGTGTTCTATATGTGTGATTTTGTGGCATGGGATATATGATTTCAGTGCATGTGATTATTCATATTTCTAAATGCATTGCTTTGGGTTATCTGATTTAAGTGGCATTGGATAGGATTTATCCAAGCATGCTGATTTTATTGCATGGACTTTCTGATGTCATATCTGGTTTCAAATGCATGCAATATCTGATTTTATTGCACATAATTATGTCTGATTTCAGGTGCAATGGATGCATGGTTTTATTGCATGAGTGAGATTTTTATCTTGATTTTCTTATGCCATTGCATTGGATGTCAGATGTCTGTAATGTATAGCTTAATGCATGTGGATGTCTGATATCATTCCATGGATTGTAGGATTTTGTTGCATTGGATAAATGCCTGTAATTATGTCTGATTTCAAGTTGCATTGGAGTTTTATTGCATGGACACACCTCATGGGATGTCATTGTGTAGGACGTCTGATTTCAAATGCTCAGTGCGTGTAACTCTGTCAAAGTCTACTTGTATTTTGATTTTCATTACTGAGTTTTACAGGAAATGAGGTATAAGTGGTCTTTCAAAGTCAATTAGACGTCTAATTCAACTGAAATCAGACATTCCATGCAATGATATCATTTAGACTTCATCGCTGTTGGAATCAGACATCATTCACATGCGATGAAATCTGATTATTATATGAATATATGCAGTTATGTCAAGCATCTTTTGCAATGAGATCCCATGCTGTGACATCCGTGCAATGAAATCAGACATCCATGATTTACACTTTATTTTTCACTTAACCTAAGATGTCCATAAAAGCTTTTTTTAGTCCAGAACCAACAGGAAGGTGTAGTAGAAATGCACGTGCCCTGACTCGACCTTTGACCCAGTCGTTAAGAAAAGCCCTGTTCTTTCTATGAATTCATTTATCTTAAATAAGTGCAAACGCCTCCCAGACATGCCCTGCCTGTTATCAGGAACTCAACGCACTGTGTTATTTCACACAAGCACAACCGCACTAATAATCCTCGTTTTTCTTGTTTTGCAGCAAATCTGTTCAATCAAAAGTGGAGAGTATATTGGTAAGTCATACACTTAGTATTTTGTAATATTACTGTCAGCAAATTGCAATGTTGCTTGACAAGCGTAATTATTTAGCGAAAAAAACCCCAAAATAAATAATAAAGAAAATATATTTATAAATTTAACAAATTATTGAATATTGATATCATATTGTTGCCAGTGTTTATGAAGGTAATTGGCATTTTTGGAAGTGATATTGGATAAATATTGCATAAAATTGTGTTATAAACACACAAAAAAGAACTTTTCTGATTTTCTATTAAATATTGAAAGAGCTTATATAATTGCTATAGTTTTATATTTTTATAAGAAAATATTGTTAGGCTATTGTATAACATTTTCTTTATCGAAATGCATTTGGAAAAGGTGATGTCAGAAATAGCATGCTAACAACATTCAAAACTTTAAAAATTGTGCACATTAATGAGAAGTTACTCAGATACAATAGGTTTTTTAGTTGAAAAATATTAAATTATGTTTTATACGCTTACATTCCACTATGTTCCACACAGACCCGGGAATGCAATGGGAACGTATACAGTTTTTTAAAAATGCATTCCAAGGGTTAATTTCTACTAGTTTGCCATGCTGATGTACAGTTAAAGAGGTGATGGCTTGAGAAATCAAATTTGCCTTGCTCTTGTGACGTATAAAAGGTCTTTGTACCATTAAAACATCCTGCAAGTTTCAGAGCTTAAAACAACATCCTCATTATAAACAAAGCATTTATTTAAACACACTCCAAAAACAGCTCGATTTGATATTGTGGGATCTGTGATGTCACACAGGTAAAAACTAGGGATGCCACAATTCTCAATATAATATTGAACCGTTCGGTACGGCATTCACGGTTCAATACGCACTTGTGAATTGTGTTTTTTTCGGTTTCGCATTTAATAATTATTTTTCCACACTTTCTATAATTTGCCTCCATCCCGACATACTGAACAACACGACATACATTCCCATCACAGGTTAGTGGTAGAGTTATCCTCACGGGACACTATAGTTATTCACAATCACCAGAGTTCATCATATGCATGCGTGTTAAAGCCTTGCCGGTTTCATTGGCGTGTTCTGTTTTAACATGAGCACTAAACGCCTGTCAAACACGGGATTACTGGACTAAGACGTCTTACTGCGCTAATACTGTCAGATACACACAAGGTTAACATAAACACAGTCGGTTATGCCTAAAGTGACAGTAAAATCGCAATCGTGTCTGTATATTAAATGCGCGCAGGTCTTAAATTGGCAGCCTCAGTGAACACGCGGTCCTTAAAGGGACAGTTCACCTCTAAAATGAGCTCATTATTTACTCACTCTAATGTTGTTTCAAACCTGTATTCATTTCTCCATCACAGAATTTTCATTTTTGAGTGAAATATCCCTTTAATGTTAATACAACAACAAAAGACAAAGAGAAAATCACCCACTGCTCTTGACTTATAATACAGTAGCTTTAATAAGAATCAATGTATATTTTATAGTGAAGTCTATGTAGTGTTTTATTTTTACATTTATTCACTCAATTTCATACTTAAATGCTGCTGTACCGCTGCCAGTGTAAATCTTATATATATATTTATATTATCCAATACACTAGGAATGTGTAAAAAAAGGTAAAGTTAAGTTTAAATAAGGTTATTCAATTCTTTTAAGTAAAATAAAGAAAATATTGCAATAAAAAAATAGTATTTTTTCTCTTTAACCTCTTGCTGTTCCTATCGCCTAAGAATAGAATAACAAAAAATGTGACAAGCCATCAGAACCGAAAACCGTGGTTAAAAACCGAGGTATGTATTGAACCGTGGACTAACTGTACTGTTGCATCCCTAGTAAATACATTTGCATATGCCCGCCTCCAGAGCAGGACATCATCGAGTGATCGCTCCGTAGACCCCGCCCACTAGCGTTCAGTCGCTTAACGGCTGACATTTGTCTACAGCGTGAGCGTCGCGTCAAAAGCAAAAAGAAGCTTTTTATAATGACTGACGCTGTCTACACTGATACAGATGTGCGTTGAATTTCTGCCATCTGCCGACAACAGGACAAATGGCCTGTTTCGCTTTGATCGTCCAGTTTAAACAGCTGGCTTGTGTCTCTTTAGGAAGGATCTCAGCGTCAGAAACTAGTGGATGGTTTATTTTAATAGTGTCCTGAATCACGTTGGAGGATTATATGTTTGTTCGGAGCATTTTGTTTTGAACACAAGGCACAGATTAATGGAGAGTTTGCAAAGAAACGTTTGTTAAAGGATAGGGCTGTGTATTGCCAAGAATCTGGCGATACAATGCGTATCACGATACAGGGGTTACGATACGATATATTGTTATATATTGCGATATTGTGAGAGAGGCAATGTTTTTTTTTTTTTTTAAGAAAGATCTAATTTAAAAGAATAAAGGACACAACCATATGCTTAAAACATGACAAGTAACTATTTTATTTAATTAATACATTATCATTTATATCGCTAATCACTGTTTTGTGCAATCTAAGTAAAGGGAAATTGTAAAGTGACGTGGATCCTTTGTGTATATGTTTTAAAGGTTCACAGTATTGCAGTTTTTTCATTTTTAAACTATTAAACTACAGAAAGTGCATAGTTCATTCCATGACTGAAGGACTGTTTTATATTTAATACTGTAAAGCTGTTTTCTTTAAAGCAGTCTATTGTACAAACTGCTATTTCAAGCACTAAACTGCTGGTGCATCGCTATGATCATCTGCTTTCGTTCTGTCAGTTTTGTTGTGTGTTTATTTTGTTACTGAGTGGAAAAAGTGCTTTACATATTCTATCGAAACGCTTCTCAGCGGATGTTAAGCGAGCTCTCAGATTCAATGTGTTTCCCGAGTATTGGATCTTAACTTGGCCTGTTGTGCTAACAAAATGACTCTTGTCGATGTCCTTAGTGGCTTCTTTATAGCTGAAGCCAACATGAGTCCACAGTTCAGCTCTGTATCCCGCAGGAGTGGAATAACTCTATCGTCTCGTGAGCTGCGATGCACCTTCATCTTGCGCTTCTCCGGCTCCTTACGCTCTGAGATCACACTGCCATCTAGCGGTCGGGTTTCATGCAGTCTGTGTGGTTTAAACAGAACACAAAGCCACCAATCTTGGATCGAAATATATAAATATCGATACAGCGTTTTTGAGAATCGATACAGTATCACCAATCATAATATCGCGATATTCACGTGTATCGATATTTTCTTAAACCCCTATTTAAAGATGAAGCCGCGACTCTATCGGATCTGATAGCAACTGCATCACAAACCATAAGCAAATGATTTCATAATGCTTTGTCTAAAAATGTCGATTTTATGTGGATAATGTTTCAGTAGCGAGTGCTTGTTGATACTGTTTCCCATGCAGTGACTATAGCCAATCATAACAGTGGGTGTTTACTAACAAGCCTTAAAGGAGCCGCGCCTTAACAACAGATCGTTTCAAGATTCAAGAGTTTTATTTGTCACATACACAATTATATACAGAATATATAACTGGCAGTGAAATGTAAACTTCAGACTCAGAATGAAGGGTGAAAGCAATTGTTTTTCTGCATATATTTGTTTTTTGAGCAAAATACTTTATTAACATTCTAAGTAAACCGGAACATAATACAATCCACATCATGGCCCCTTTAAATAATACATTTACAAGTTTTATAAATGTCAGCATTACATTGGCCATTTGCTACCCAGCTATCTAATACTGGTATCAGCATCTGGTTAATTTTGAGATTATTAGCGATATTCATTACTTGCAGGAATGTGTTTTCATCTGCAAATGCTTTAATATGTTTTTAGCAATTTTTTTTTTTTTTTAGGCCAGTATTAAAAAACATGTATTTGTATGCATAATTTTAGACAATTCCAAATTAATTCTGTGAAATATTTGCAATGATCATATAAATATCATGGTATATGTGTATGGCTGTTACTATGTTGTTACTATAAACTGTACCGTGGTACTTTTTCAATGTAAATTTTCTGTCTTTGAGCAGAATTTATGTAAACAAGCTTCTTTTCAATGCATCAAATGATTAACGTAATTAACTCAAGTACGAAGTCGTTCATTGCACACGCTTTGGGCTGTTTTGCAGATTAATAGTTTTCTACTCCACATTTGTTTGTTGTTAAAGTAGGCTTTTTTTTAGTTTTTTAGCTGAGAACAATTTTTTAATGTAACATTTCAGTAAAGTAAGGCACACTAGACAGAAATATCCACTACATTCAAACAATAATGTTCAAGGCAAAGCTGACAAAAATGAAAGTCAGTCCTTGCAGGCTTTTCTATTTTAAGTTAGTTATTGCTTTTTTGCATATATATATATATATAAATAAATGTGTGTCATGACTCCAGTAACAAACAGCTGTAGCCATGGAGGCCGTTACCATGAATATGAAAACAGAGTTCAGACTCCCAGGAATCATTTACCTTCATGTACAACAGCATTATTGTGCAGTTACTCTACACTCTACAGCAAGCAAAGTTTGAGTTGCTATTTTTCGGTTAGCACACATTTAAGTTTTATGCCAAAATGTATAGTGGAATAGAATAGAATTGAATAGAGTAGAATGTTTATTGTCACATGGCTGGGTTAGTGGAAATTGTTAAAAAAAAAAAAGTACATCTACACAGTACATTCACAGCTTTTCAACAGTGTGCAAATGTACAAATTAACAGTACAGTAACGTAACAAGCTACTTAGATTTTACCACAGTTAAGGGGTGTTTGTTAGACAACATGATGCAAAGTGGCCTATTGATTTCATAAAATGTTTTTAAGAGCAATATGATAAAAGACACAAATGTTCAATTAATATTTGGATCAGTTAAATAATCCAATATGAACGATTCTTTCACCAGGTAGCTAATATACTTAAATAGTGTGACTGTAGCTGTTTGTGGAAGCAATGCTGTAATGTGGTGCATTATTATACAATTTGTTTGTGGAAAAACTGTTTTGTTTTTCTGTATGTTACAAACAAGGCTTCTCCAACCAAAATTTAGAGTTGAATCAGTCTTTTTCCAATTAGAATTTAGAGTTGAATTGATCTGTTTCCAGTCAGTTTAGAGTTGAATTGATCTGATTCCAGTCAGTTTAGAGTTGAATTGATCCGTTTCCAGTCAGTTTAGAGTTGAATTGATCCGTTTCCAGTCAGTTTAGAGTTGAATTGATCTGTTTCCAGTCAGTTTAGAGTTGAATTGATCTGTTTCCAGTCGGTTTAGAGTTGAATTTATCTGTTTCCAGTCGGTTTAGAGTTGAATTTATCTGTTTCCAGTCGGTTTAGAGTTGAATTGATCCGTTTCCAGTCAGTGTAGAGTTGAATTGATCTGATTCCTGTCGGTTTAGAGTTGAATTGATCTGTTTCCAGTCGGTTTAGAGTTGAATTGATCTGTTTCCAGTCAGTTTAGAGTTGAATTGATCCGTTTCCAGTCAGTGTAGAGTTGAATTGATCTGTTTCCAGTCAGTTTAGAGTTGAATTGATCTGATTCCAGTCAGTTTAGAGTTGAATTGATCTGTTTCCAGTCAGTGTAGAGTTGAATTGATCCGATTCCAGTCTGTTTAGAGTTGAATTGATCCGCTTTCCAGTCAGTTTAGAGTTGAATTGATCCGATTCCAGTCAGTTTAGAGTTGAATTGATCTGTTTCAGTCAGTGTAGAGTTGAATTGATCCGATTCCAGTCAGTTTAGAGTTGAATTGATCCGCTTCCAGTCAGTTTAGAGTTGAATTGATCCGTTTCCAGTCAGTTTAGAGTTGAATTGATCTGTTTCCAGTCGGTTTAGAGTTGAATTGATCTGTTTCCAGTAGGTTTAGAGTTGAATTTATCTGTTTCAGTCGGTTTAGAGTTGAATTTATCTGTTTCAGTCGGTTTAGAGTTGAATTGATCTGTTTCAGTCGGTTTAGAGTTGAATTGATCTGATTCCTGTCGGTTTAGAGTTGAATTGATCTGTTTCAGTCGGTTTAGAGTTGAATTTATCTGTTTCAGTCGGTTTAGAGTTGAATTGATCTGTTTCAGTCGGTTTAGAGTTGAATTGATCTGTTTCAGTCGGTTTAGAGTTGAATTGATCTGTTTCAGTCGGTTTAGAGTTGAATTGATCTGTTTCAGTCGGTTTAGAGTTGAATTGATCTGTTTCAGTCGGTTTAGAGTTGAATTTATCTGTTTCCAGTCGGTTTAGAGTTGAATTTATCTGTTTCCAGTCGGTTTAGAGTTGAATTGATCTGTTTCCAGTCGGTTTAGAGTTGAATTGATCTGATTCCAGTCAGTTTAGAGTTGAATTGATCTGTTTCCAGTCGGTTTAGAGTTGAATTGATCTGATTCCAGTCGGTTTAGAGTTGAATTGATCTGTTTCCAGTCGGTTTAGAGTTGAATTGATCTGATTCCAGTCAGTTTAGAGTTGAATTGATCCGATTCCAGTCAGTTTAGAGTTGAATTGATCTGTTTCCAGTCAGTGTAGAGTTGAATTGAGCTGATTCCAGTCAGTTTAGAGTTGAATTGATCCGCTTCCAGTCAGTTTAGAGTTGAATTGATCTGTTTCAGTCAGTTTAGAGTTGAATTGATCTGTTTCAGTCGGTTTAGAGTTGAATTGATCTGATTCCAGTCGGTTTAGAGTTGAATTGATCTGTTTCCAGTCGGTTTAGAGTTGAATTGATCTGATTCCAGTCAGTTTAGAGTTGAATTGATCCGATTCCAGTCAGTTTAGAGTTGAATTGATCTGTTTCCAGTCAGTGTAGAGTTGAATTGATCTGATTCCAGTCAGTTTAGAGTTGAATTGATCTGATTCCAGTCAGTTTAGAGTTGAATTGATCCGTTTCCAGTCAGTTTAGAGTTGAATTGATCTGTTTCAGTCAGTTTAGAGTTGAATTGATCTGTTTCAGTCGGTGTAGAGTTGAATTGATCTGTTTCAGTCAGTGTAGAGTTGAATTGATCCGTTTCCAGTCAGTGTAGAGTTGAATTGATCCGTTTCCAGTCAGTTTAGAGTTGAATTGATCCGATTCCAGTCAGTTTAGAGTTGAATTGATCTGTTTCCAGTCAGTTTAGAGTTGAATTGATCTGATTCCAGTCAGTTTAGAGTTGAATTGATCCGCTTCCAGTCAGTTTAGAGTTGAATTGATCCGATTCCAGTCAGTTTAGAGTTGAATTGATCTGTTTCCAGTCAGTTTAGAGTTGAATTGATCTGATTCCAGTCAGTTTAGAGTTGAATTGATCCGTTTCCAGTCAGTTTAGAGTTGAATTGATCCGATTCCAGTCAGTTTAGAGTTGAATTGATCCGCTTCCAGTCAGTTTAGAGTTGAATTGATCCGATTCCAGTCAGTTTAGAGTTGAATTGATCTGATTCCAGTCAGTTTAGAGTTGAATTGATCCGATTCCAGTCAGTTTAGAGTTGAATTGATCCGCTTTCCAGTCAGTTTAGAGTTGAATTGATCCGCTTTCCAGTCAGTTTAGAGTTGAATTGATCCGATTCCAGTCAGTTTAGAGTTGAATTGATCTGATTCCAGTCAGTTTAGAGTTGAATTGATCTGTTTCCAGTCAGTGTAGAGTTGAATTGATCCGATTCCAGTCAGTTTAGAGTTGAATTGATCTGTTTCCAGTCAGTTTAGAGTTGAATTGATCTGTTTCCAGTCAGTTTAGAGTTGAATTGATCTGTTTCCAGTCGGTGTAGAGTTGAATTGATCTGTTTCCAGTCAGTTTAGAGTTGAATTGATCTGATTCCAGTCAGTTTAGAGTTGAATTGATCTGTTTCCAGTCAGTGTAGAGTTGAATTGATCCGATTCCAGTCAGTTTAGAGTTGAATTGATCCGTTTCAGTCAGTTTAGAGTTGAATTGATCTGTTTCAGTCAGTTTAGAGTTGAATTGATCTGATTCCAGTCAGTTTAGAGTTGAATTGATCTGTTTCAGTCAGTGTAGAGTTGAATTGATCCGATTCCAGTCAGTTTAGAGTTGAATTGATCTGTTTCCAGTCGGTTTAGAGTTGAATTGAGCTGATTCCAGTCAGTTTAGAGTTGAATTGATCTGTTTCCAGTCAGTTTAGAGTTGAATTGATCTGTTTCAGTCGGTGTAGAGTTGAATTGATCTGTTTCAGTCGGTGTAGAGTTGAATTGATCTGTTTCAGTCAGTTTAGAGTTGAATTGATCCGTTTCCAGTCAGTTTAGAGTTGAATTGATCTGTTTCAGTCAGTTTAGAGTTGAATTGATCTGATTCCAGTCAGTTTAGAGTTGAATTGATCCGATTCCAGTCAGTTTAGAGTTGAACTGATCCGTTTCCAGTCAGTGTAGAGTTGAATTGATCAGATTCCAGTCAGTTTAGAGTTGAATTGATCTGTTTCCAGTCAGTTTAGAGTTGAATTGATCTGATTCCAGTCAGTTTAGAGTTGAATTGATCTGTTTCAGTCGGTTTAGAGTTGAATTGATCCGTTTCCAGTCAGTTTAGAGTTGAATTGATCTGATTCCAGTCAGTTTAGAGTTGAACTGATCCATTTCCAGTCAGTTTAGAGTTGAACTGATCCGCTTTCAGTCAGTTTAGAGTTGAATTGATCTGTTTCCAGTCAGTTTAGAGTTGAATTGATCTGTTTCAGTCAGTTTAGAGTTGAATTGATCTGTTTCCAGTCAGTTTAGAGTTGAATTGATCCGTTTCCAGTCAGTTTAGAGTTGAATTGATCCGATTCCAGTCATTTTAGAGTTGAATTGATCTGATTCCTGTCAGTTTAGAGTTGAACTGATCCGTTTCCAGTCAGTTTAGAGTTGAATTGATCTGTTTCCAGTCGGTGTAGAGTTGAATTGATCTGTTTCCAGTCAGTGTAGAGTTGAATTGATCTGTTTCCAGTCAGTTTAGAGTTGAATTGATCTGATTCCAGTCAGTTTAGAGTTGAACTGATCTGTTTCCAGTCAGTTTAGAGTTGAATTGATCTGTTTCAGTCAGTTTAGAGTTGAATTGATCTGTTTCAGTCAGTTTAGAGTTGAATTGATCCGTTTCCAGTCAGTTTAGAGTTGAATTGATCTGATTCCAGTCAGTTTAGAGTTGAATTGATCTGTTTCAGTCAGTTTAGAGTTGAATTGATCTGTTTCAGTCAGTTTAGAGTTGAATTGATCCGTTTCCAGTCAGTTTAGAGTTGAATTGATCTGTTTCAGTCAGTTTAGAGTTGAATTGATCTGTTTCAGTCAGTTTAGAGTTGAATTGATCTGTTTCAGTCAGTTTAGAGTTGAATTGATCCATTTCAGTCAGTTTAGAGTTGAATTGATCTGTTTCCAGTCAGTTTAGAGTTGAATTGATCTGTTTCCAGTCAGTTTAGAGTTGAATTGATCTGTTTCCAGTCAGTTTAGAGTTGAACTGATCCATTTCCAGTCAGTTTAGAGTTGAATTGATCCGTTTCAGTCAGTTTAGAGTTGAATTGATCTGTTTCAGTCAGTTTAGAGTTGAATTGATCCGTTTCCAGTCAGTTTAGAGTTGAATTGATCTGATTCCAGTCAGTTTAGAGTTGAATTGATCTGTTTCCAGTCAGTTTAGAGTTGAATTGATCTGTTTCCAGTCAGTTTAGAGTTGAATTGATCCATTTCCAGTCAGTTTAGAGTTGAATTGATCTGTTTCCAGTCAGTTTAGAGTTGAATTGATCTGTTTCCAGTCAGTTTAGAGTTGAATTGATCTGTTTCTACTCTTTGCAATCAGAATTTGGAGTTGGTGCTATCGGTTTTTGATATGCACTATAAATACATTATTGTGTGGTAGAGTATGACGTACAGTGTTCAATATTCAATACACGGTCAAAAAGAGCATGTGTTTAGGTTCAGTGATTGGTCAGTAACTAGGGCTGGGGCGATTACCGCATTACCGCGGTCACGTGAATCCTACAGCGGGTCTGAGATCGTCACGCCATCACCGCAAACAAAATAAATAAATGGTTTACATTCCAGCCTTCATATTTTTTGCTAGAAAAACTAGCATGTTCACTGTATCGTGATGGACGATGATATCGTCAGGTTTTTTTGTATAAAAAGATATAATTTACTATACTGTATTTTATCTCTTTACATAAATACTATTTTCTACTTAAAAACGATAATTTCGTTATTTTACGAACCCAAATAAGTGAGGGGGGAAAAGTAGCTTGCTTCCACTTAAGAGGAGTTGTGCTCTTTTATTTGAATATCTCCTTATATACTATTTTCTACTTAAAACTATAATTTCGTTATTGATCCAGTGTTTTGTATGTGAACGCTGTTTTACATGATTATTACCACAGGAGTGAAGCACAAAGCTTTGTTTACAACGGAAATACATTTGCAGATGTTACAGCGCAGCCATGAAAACACAGGCTATCCATGCCGAATGAGAGCGGGAGCCGGAGCCCAGTTTAAGATTTGCCAGCTTTTTAATTCTGTTTTGTGAACTGGTCACCCAATATTCAGATTTCCGTGAATTTTAACAACAGGCCTAACGTTAGTCCATTTTATCCCACTGGACATCTCGTTTCTTTTCTCAAATCTTCACTCGCGTCGCACTCATTTTCGCAGGGAATCATAAACGTTTCTTCCTTTCGTTTGCTTAAGTCTAAACCCATTTAAATCTTTTACTGTGGTAAAGTAGAAAAACACTGTTGGATGAAATTTTATTTAACACAGTTTGTGATTGTTATTAGACTTGAGGCGAGTCAAGTGACCCAGAGATTTTACTTTCGTATTCTCTAGCAGTGCATAATCAAACATATGTAGCCTAAATGTCTTGACCCTGGGGAAGATAAAATTCGCTGTTTGTTGCTTTGCAACATCAGGAGACAACATGAAGACGCAGATATTCGAGAAGGTGATCATCCAGCTCGTGTCCCACATTCGTCTCAAACGCATCTTTGCAGGGAAATAGGCTATGACAAAAATCATTCTTATATTCTTAAGATTACCATTATTTACTTATAATCATTTAAAGGTTTTACAGGCTGTAGTGTGTTGTTTCACTGACGGAAAATAAACATGCATGCTTATGAAATGAATGTTTGAGCATTTATTATTTCAAATTGTTGGCTTTATATATATCTGGCATAGACTACAGTATTTAAAATAGCATATGCATTACTTATACACTCAATTTAATTTACAGAGCAAAGTTTTTAGTTTAACTGTAGAAGAAGTGTGTGTCGCACTCGCAACAGGGCCGTGGCATCACATGGTGGCGCTCCATCCTGATGGATGTGGGCTGTATGGGGGTTTAAAGCGGTTTGAACCGCGGGAATTTCTTGCTTTTCAACCGTGGTAAGAAAAAATCCATACCATCCCAGCCCTACCAGTTACACCTGTTGCTACAGCCAATCAGAGGAAAGATAACTACTTCATACAAATGTCATTCTGTTCAGTAGCCATCATCATAAAACCATCATATTTAGAAAGAATAAGGCTGCATGTTTGTTCAATGGGTGGATTTATAACAGCTACCTGGTGCATTTAGGAAATAACAGTCAATTGTCTTTTATTTTTTTATTTAATGTTCATTGGCTGTCAAGCCTCACCCCATTCATGAGCGCCGGTTTCCCCCTAGCAACAATGAGGCAAATAGAATAGGAAGAGGTGAGAGGAACTCATTCTCAACAGCCAATTGAAAGCGAGGTGGGAGGAGCCTGTGCTGAAACGATGTGTGTGTCAGCATTGACATGCATGTTTACTGACACGGTTTACATGGCAACCGGCTAAAAGCAGGACAGGATTGCAGGTTTGCTGGCGCTGGTCATATGCGCAGACACGCTCCAGTATTGTGCGCCTGCCGGACTCGAGGGGACCTGGTTTTCCCCTTTGAATACGCCAACCTTGCGGAAATGAATGCAGGAGAAAACAGTGATGTCATGGGCGGCGGAGTCTTGCAGGGGCCATAATAATTTTTCGACTACTGGATATCCTGGATAAACATTAATCATGGCCTTTGTCAACCTTCAAGTGATTTTTGGTATAATGGTGTGGTTATCGGATTATGTGCATAATTATTATTTTTTGTTTTGGGAAAAAAGTTGTGAAGAAAAACAAGCAAAATCATAACCATATAGGGTGTATCATGCTTGGTATGATTTTTAATAAAAAAAAATATTTTCTTATGTTAGTCATAGCTTTGCACTGATTTTAACACTTTTAATGACTCTTAACATGCTGGGTTTTGTTTTTTAGTGCACAAATAATGTCAAACTTGTCTGAAATGCCCTTGTGTCCTTCATTCACGCAGCAAGATGTTGAGAAGTTTACAGATATCGAAAAGCTCTACCTCTACCTTAAGTTGCCTTCTGGTCCCAGTAGTGGCAATGAAAAAAGGTACATGTTATTTTTAAATCTATTCATTCCTTTCCATATCCCCCTCCCTTCCTGTTATGATTTCAACACCTCAAAAACCATTTGTGATTTTGTGCTTTGCGATATCAAATACACTCACAGCATAAATATGTCTGATGTTTATTATTCACTCATGTTTGCATTCAGTGAAACATGCAAAGATGCATTAATGAAACTGGAGAATTGTATAAGTATCATAATATTGCCTAATTTTGCGTTTGTTCTTTTGCATCATCTTATCGAGTCATATGAGCGAATCATTTCACCGTTTAAATAGATTTTGTGTAAATTATGACATTGCAATACCAAGCTTCCTGTGTTTTATCATTTGTTTCCCCTTATCTGTCCATCATGTCAACCCCTCTTTCCCAACATGATGTCCAATAGAACTGAAAATCAGAGGGGCTCTGCAAGTCCTGCAATATGGTACTACAACTTTAACTATATCAAAGGGAAACACATTTGTAACGTGATATATTATACAGGAGCATCATATGTACACACAGCTTTCTCCTGCTACAGCCTCGCCGTTTCAACCCTTCCCTTTCCCCTTTTTTTCCCGTAGCGACCAGAATTCCATGTCGTCCAGCCGGACTCAACAGATGTACGCGTTCAACTGGATCCGAAATCACTTGGAAGAGCATCCGGAAACCTCACTGCCAAAACAAGAGGTGTACGACGAATACAAGTGAGTGCGGTTCAGTGCAGTAACCACAGAAATTGTGTTCGCTTGCACTCACCGCTTTCTGTTTTTCAGGAGTTATTGCGACAATCTGGGATACCATCCTTTAAGCGCAGCTGATTTCGGGAAGATCATGAAAAACGTTTTTCCGAATATGAAGGCACGTCGTTTGGGCATGAGGGGGAAATCAAAATATCCTTTTCTCTGTGGAAGAAATCTGATGTATTTTGAATTTGAAGTATCGTGCATACAGTACAGCTAATGCTATATACCCTATGATTCCTGCGATGCAGAAAACGTCGAATCCGATCATAAAAACGGGATTAACTGTACAACACAGAATTTGTCAAATTTTTGAGGAATTAATAAAAAGTCCTAGCCTGACGTGGTCATACTCAATTCTAGTCAGATATGAGTCTGGTACCGCTCCATTGGGCTGTGATTATGGGGTGTGTTTCAGCCCAACCAGGAAAGACCTCAATTGGATAGACCTACAACCAATCAGAGCAACGGAGCGACGCGTAACGTTAGTTGTGAAATGTCAGCAGAACTCAACGGCACTGTGTTGCCAAGTCCGTGTTATTCCCGCGGTTTGAAGCGACCCCAATTATGTGATATAGACCCAGGAATGCAAATTTTAGCAGGCAACCTTGCCAAAATAACATATTTTACCCCCCAAACAGCATTTTGTTCTGGAGAACCCCCCCGGAAAGTTATTGTTTTGGGCTATAGTTTTGAGTAGCAATTGCGCGACATTGCAAAAACACTTGGCAACCCGTCTGCACGCGCGCTGGATTAAGTAACATTAGAAGAAAAAGATGAGTGTAAATGATCTTTGCCAGTGTTGTAATAAAAGAATTTAAGGATACACAGAGTACTTCCCAACACGATCATCGCTTTCTGAGAGATAGTGAAGGTGAATGCATATACGAACATGATCTCCGTTTAGGATAAGAGCAAATTCAACCCAAGCGCCTTTGATGACGTGGATGATTACGAGACTGTTGATCATCTGTCCATCATCGTCTAAAGCCCCACTGATGATTTCATTGGTCTGAACAGTTTCTGTTCAGGCATTATAACTCTTCTATGGAGCGAGGCCAGACCGAATTGCCCGAGCAAAAAATGTTGTGGGCGGGGCTAAATTCAGCTGGCATCCAGGCTAAAAAAGTCCATAATCCTGCATGTTCTGTAGGGCTGCACAATATTGGAAAAAACATACATTCTGCGATTATATATTAAGATATTTTCTCAAATCGCAGCCCTAATCGTAATACAATTATCCTGGTTAAAATTGCCATTTGAAGTTTTACAAATGAAAAGTGTGTGTGTATGATTTTCTTGGGCCCTACTTTTGAAACATTTTGTATGCATTAATCATATGTGAGAAGTCATTGTCTTGAACCTTAATAATGGATCACATACTGCTACAGCGGTCTGAGGAAAAAAGCATTTGTGCACATGCCGTCACTCCCTAACCTGGACTTACACAAATCAGGAGATGGGGTGAGTATCCTGTTCTCTGACATCATTACTAGTCATAACTGATAAGCAAATCCCTTCTTTATCTGTCTGCTGTTTTAGTGTGAGTTGTTGGAGTCGGCCGGGCAGTCTCCCAGCGCTGAGGACGAGATGCGTTCTGCAGCCTGTGGTCTGGTCTGCGAATGGGCTCAGAAGGTTTTGAGTCGCCAGTTTGACAGTGTGGAGGAACTGGCACGCTTTCTTCTAAACAGTCACTATATAGGCACTAAGTCCATGGCAGCTCTTACTGTTATGACTGGAACCCCAACAGGCAAGACACAAAAATTACTTCACATACAAACCTGCATGATTAAATAGTTAGTTCACCCCACAAAAAAAAAATTAGCCCATGATTTACTCAACCTCAAGTCATCCTAGGTGTGTATGACATTCTTCTTTCAGCCAAACACAATCGGAGTTATATTAATAATATCCTGGCTCTTCCAAGCTTTAATGGGAGTGAATGGTACCTGAGATTTTGAAGTTCAAAAAAAGTGCATCCATCCATCATAAAAGTGCATCCATCGATCCAAAAAGTGCATCCATCCATCATAAATATAAATGCATCCATCCATCCTAAAAGTGCATCCATCCATCAAAAAAGTGCATCCATCCATCCATCCATCCATCCATCCATCCAAAAAGTGCATCCATCCATCATAAATATAAATGCATCCATCCATCACAAAAGTGCATCCATCCATCATAAAAGTGCATCCATCCATCCATCCAAAAAGTGCATCCATCCATCGTGAAAGTGCATCCGTCCATCATAAACGTGCATCTATCCATTATAAGAGTGCCTCCATCCATCCATCCATCATAAGAATGCTTCCATCCATCATAAAAGTGCATCCATCTATCCATCATAAGTGCATTCATCCATCAAAAAAGTACATCCATCCTTCAAAAAATACATCCATCCTTCAAAAAAGTGCATCCATCCATCATAAACATGCATCCATCCATCATAAAAGTGCATCCATCCATCCAAAAAGTGCATCCATCCATCATAAAAGTGCATCCATCCATTATAAGAGTGCTTCCATCCATCCATCATAAGAATGCTTCCATCCATCATAAAAGTGCATCCATCTATCCATCATAAGTGCATTCATCCATCAAAAAAGTACATCCATCCTTCAAAAAATACATCCATCCTTCAAAAAAGTGCATCCATCCATCATAAACATGCATCCATCCATCATAAGTTAATCCATCCATCATAAAAGTGCATCCATCCATCATAAATATAAATGCATCCATCCATCATAAAAATGCATCCATCCATCCTAAAAGTGCATCCATCCATCCAAAAAGTGCATCCATCCATCGTGAAAGTGCATCCGTCCATCATAAACGTGCATCTATCCATTATAAGAGTGCCTCCATCCATCCATCCATCATAAGAATGCTTCCATCCATCATAAAAGTGCATCCATCTATCCATCATAAGTGCATTCATCCATCAAAAAGTAAATACATCATTCAAAAATACATCCATCCATCATAAAAGTGCATCCATCCATCATAAAAGTGCATCCATCCAAAAATTGCATCCATTCATCCATAAAAAAGTACAACCATCCATCATAAAAGTGCTTCCATCCATCATAAGAGTGCTTCCATCCATCCATCAAAAAAGGGCATCTAACCATCATAAAAGTGCATCTATCCATCATAAAAGTGCTCCGCACGGCTCCAGGGAGTTAATAAAGGCCTTCTGAAGGGAAGCCATGCGTTTAGTTCCAGCGGAAGAGTGACCTCTGACCTGACGTATTATGTAGGAGTAGCGTAAGCTCTCATGGTTCTCAACAAACTCAACAAACTCAAGCTCCTTCCACATTTCAATTTAAAAAAAAATATTTTTTTAGACTTCTACTTAAGCCCTAAAGTCTAAAGTTCCGTGAAGATTAATTCGGTGAACTTCCTGAAAAAGTACTTCCTCACGAGCAGGGCCATTTTGAGGGGGAAATTTTTACCTGGAACATTAATAAGACCGTCGAAACCCGCAGAGTACCACCTCGAAGTCCCTAGTTCCTGGGGAAAGTTCCCACTGTGGAAACGCTGCTTTAGTTGCTCTATCCTCTACGCTTGCTCACTTGTCAAAACACCATGTGTCAGGTCAGAGGTCACTCTTCCGCAGAAACTAGACTAGCATACGGCCTTTACAGGAAAACAGTGATTATAGTCTATTGTTATAAATATGGATATTTTTTTATACAAAAACGCATGACTTAGCTTATGCCTTTATTTACCCCCCTAGGACTTTATTAATATAACTCTGATTGTGTTCGTCTGAAAGAAGAATGTCATACACACCTTGGATTGAGGTTGAGTAAATCATAGGCTAATTTTCCTTTTTGGGTGAACTAGCCCTTTAAACTGTTTGGAAATGTAAGAAATCTGTCATTGTATGAAGATATTCAGACTATTGGTTGTAGTAGTTTCTGGTTGCACTCTTCAGTGGTCTTACTTGCATTCTGTTTATTTCTTGTTTTTAACTTTAACCTATTTCATTTCATAAAAATGCCAGGTATGAAAACCCCTACGCCAGCCTCTGCGTTTGTGCCAACTGGTGAAGCCAACTCATTCCAGCCCCAAGTGAAGACCCTCCCTTCGCCTTCTGTAGATGCCAAACAGCAGCTGCAGCGGAAGATCCAGAAGAAACAGCAGGAGCAGAAGCTCACCTCTCCTTTGCCCATCGATGCCCAGGCTAGAAGGGCAGAGGCGGGCACTCCTGTCCCTGGATCCAGCCTGACCTCTGGAAGTCCTGCATTGCTGTCCCCTCAACCAACAATAGGCATTGTGGTCACTGCTGTCCCAAGTCCCATCACAGTAAGGACATTTTGGTTGCTAACAGAGTATTGATGATTTGACATTTCTGGAGGGACAATTGCTTCATCTATTGTTTTGTTTGCAGGTTCAGAGAAACAGGCAACTAATGACCTCTCCAAGTCCTGTCGGGGCAGCAGAGGGAAAAGTTGTACCGGTTAACTTCCAGGTCGTGACACAACCTGTTAAGCAGTCTCCAAAAACACCCCAGAATATCTCTGCCAGCCCTGTCGGCGACAGGTTGGCCAGACACAGATACGCCCAGATTTTACCTAAACCTTCCGCCACAAGCGCCATTTCACTTCGCTCACCCCCAACGCTCCTCATCACCAACAGCCCCCTCAAGACGGTGATGCCCACACCCCATGTTAGCTCTGTAAATGTGGTCAAGATGACTGCAATATCGCTAGCACCCAACAGTAGCAGTAATAGTAGTACCCCTACCCCGTTACGACCTGCGTCGGCAGGCATCGGTAGCACAGCTTCCCAGGACGAATCTAACCAAACCCAGCAAGCTCAGAACGGGATGTCTGCCACCTCTCTTCAGATATCTGGATTTGGAAAAGCTGGACGTCCTTCCACAACCCCAACCCCAACCCCATTAGCGTCCACCATTACCAATGAGGTAAAAGTGACATTCGAAGCTGTGAATGACAGTAACTCAGCTACTGCTGTTGATAAACAAAGCACTGCGTCAGGGGCGAGTACAGGACAAAAGAACGAAAGAGCCACTAAATACAGGGCTTCCAGTGAACCCTCTCTGCTTATTAAGGCGTCCCCTGTGCCTGAGAGAGTGATAAGGGCCAAGAGTGACTCCACAGCCCCTTCAAGTACAATCATGGAGGCTCTTGCCCCAAGCAGCAATAACAACAATGATCAACCAGAAAGTACTTTGTATTTAACTGTAACTAGCCAGAATGTAGACGCCGAGTTGTCATCCATTTGTGCGGTGGCTACTGCAAGCACTTCTTCTAAAGATGCTGGTCTCTGTCTAAAAAGCCCTCGAAAACGCTCTGCATCTGTTTTAGAAACCCATACAATCCCAGTTAAAAGAGTATTCATTTCCCAGCAACCTTTGGACGTTAACAGCAATGTCAGGCCTGGTCTTGTAATAGCAGCTAAGAAGATCCAGAGACCTGGCACCCCAGCGAGACCAGAGAGCGCTCCGTGCAAAGTTACGCTAAAACCGAGTAGCTCTCTTCCGACTCAAATCTTGGCTCTTTCCGACACTCCCATTGGACTCTCTCAGACTGTTAATCATCAAATCGAGAGTGAAGTTGCTGATATCAGCCTGGATGAAACGGCTTCTGGTAACAGCACAGCTTTATTGCAACAAATCTCAAGTCACCAACAAATCAGCAGTGGTGTTTCTCAGGAGGTATCTGCTGTAAGTGAGCTCAAGAGCTCGCTGCAAGACTACTCGCAACAGATGCAAGCAGAACACAAGCAGAACGCAGCTAATCCGTTACCGTTGATGGCCCAGGCAACTGAGACTTCTAATCAGCTCTCTCTTCAGCAGGACATTGTTGATTTTGCAGGAGCCCAAACTAGCATTGACTATTTCCCCTTCAATGATGATGATATGACCCAGGATAGTATTGTAGAAGAGCTCGTACAGATGGAGGAGCAAATGAAACTGAATAGCAGCTTGCAATCCTACCTAAGTTGTGTGGATATATCCCTACAAGGTCAAGCCACAGTTGGACAAGGAACGATCCTGTCACCCCATCAGACAAGTACACAGTTCTATCATTCCTCGCACAGTAGCGCCACGCCAGTCCACACGCCAACCCCTACGCCTACGCCGACACCGACGCCTACTCCAACTCCTACCTCTGAGATGCTACCAGGGGGGCATAGCATGACCAGAGAAAGCCCTTGTTCCCGAATGGCACCTATTACCCCAGTGGATAGCATCTTAGGTGGGCGCCATACACCCATCAGCACTCCTCTATCAAACTGCAGCAGCAGTGTTCCTCCGAGTCCCATCGAATGCCGCAATCCCTTTGCATTCACTCCTATCAACTCCAGTATAACTGGTTATCATGATGGCAGTGTTGTGTCTAGCAGTCCAGTGAAACCCATGCAAAGGCCTATGGCCACCCACCCAGATAAAGCCAAGCTGGAGTGGATTACCAACAGGTACAACAGCACCGCAGGGTCTCCTGTAATCTCCACCAATTCCACCATTGGCATCCTGCCCAGTTACCAGGATCTGGTCGAGGACCACTTCCGTAAACCACACGCCTTCGCCATCCCAGGCCAATCTCTCCAGTCTCAGTCAAGGCATCAGGATGGAAACTTGGGAAGGTTAACCGTTTCTCCAGTGCAACAAGGACAGCAAACCCCCCTTAGTAGCAAACAAGAAAGTTTTGCCGTCCCAGCTCCATTGGACAACAAGGGGGCAGGAAGCACATCTGTATCTGGAGGTGGAACGTTCCGGTGTCGCAGTGTTAGCCCGGCAGTTCGCCAGCGTAACCTGAGCGGCACCACTGCACAAGCCGTCACCACCCTACGGTCTGTTGTTTCTCCCTTTAATTGCCCCCTGACATCTGAGGTCCTGAACATCCTGTCCAACAACCAGTCTGTGGTCAGTGCCAGCAGCTTGGCTCAAAGGAGCCAATCAGTGCCACTAAACATCATGATGCAGTCTGAGCTGCTGCCCATCAGTCACCAGGTGCAGCAAAGCAATAGCGCCAAGATCACCACCGTGCTCCTCAGCAAGATGGACACGGATGGAGACGATGCAGTGCGAGGGCTGGGGGTAAATAACCTGCCAGCCAATTACACAGCACGGATGAACTTAACCCAAATCTTGGAGACGACACAGGGCTTCCCCGGAGGCCCCAACCCTCAGAACCAGCAGCTGCCTCTGGACTCAAGCCCTTCGCCATTTGACTTCCAGAAGACGGCTTACCTCATGAGCACGGGGGTGGAACAAGTCACTTTCTCCAGTGGTGACAGTCAAGCACAATCAGGCCCAGGACTGCAACAACCGGTAGAGCAGCTTGAGCTTCAAGAACCGCCACTGGAGCTGCAAGATCAACACCTACAACTCCAGAATCAACAGCTGCAACTTCCAGATCAGCAATTACAACTCCAGGACCAACAGTTGCAACTCCAGGACCAACAGTTGCAGTTGTCGGACCAACAACAGTTACAAGATGATCCAGACCTCACCCAGCAGCACTTGTTGCCCCAAACCTCGCAGCAGGTTGTGGATCACGAGCAGCAAGAGCAACTGGACTTCAACACTACGGTCAAGGATCTCTTGGGGGAGGACAGCCTCAACCCCAGCTCGCAACTCGTTGGACAGGTGGCGTCAGAACTTAGCGCGGTCGCCTCTGACTTTTCCAGCGATATCCGGTTGACTTCTGACCTTTCTAGTAGCATTAATGACCTGAACACTTTGGACCCCAACTTGCTGTTTGACCCCAGTCAGCAGCAGGACCAATATGAAGATGCCACACTGGAAGAACTGAAGAACGATCCTCTGTTTCAGCAGATTTGCAGCGATACTGTGAACTCTGCTGGTTTTGATTGGCTGGAGAATAAAGACCAGCCAACCGTGGAAATGTTGGGATAATATTATTTCCTGTTCTTTTACTGTTGATGTTGCTGTCGTCGTTGTTGTTGTTTTCTGTTCAGCGTTTTTTTTTTTTTTTGTATTGCAACGTTTTGTGTAATCCAAAAAAATATTGAATGACGTGTCTGTGCAGCAAAAATCTGGATGCTTTGGACTGTCCAGTGTAAAGTGCCAGCCTGGGGTAAATCTCTAACAGGCATGTGCTTTATTTACAATTGTTTTGTTTGTATTCCTGTTGAATTCATAGATCATTCCAGTCATTTCTCCCTATTATTCAGAAGTATTTTAAATCGGATGGTCAAATATTTCATCATTCAATGAGACATCACCTGGTGCACAAGCATATCCTTGATTTAATTCACACTCTTTTATATATTTCCATCCACTAAAACAGTGGATATTGAGAACCTGCATGCAATATTCCAAGTTGACTTTGGGGAGACACCCTTTCTAGGTGGTCGTACAAGTATCTCTTATTGTGGCTTTGCGAGATTGGTTGAAGCGTATTAAAATATCGTAAGTACAGCAGAGGTGAAATATCACATATCGTAAACCAGTCAGTTCAATGAACTGTAAAAGATCTTAGGTGCTACTTGGTGCTGAACTTAAAGAATCGCATTTACTGAATCTCTCATCAGCCGTTATTCGTTTCGTCAAAGTGTTTTTACACTTTTTTTTTGGTTGGGGGGGGGGTTATCTAAGGCCATAAAACTTGTACTGTTAAAATCCAAACTGTTGGGGAGGGATGAGATTTGTGCTATATACGTTTTTCCAGAAAAAAAGAAGACTCGTCTGCCTTATTTCCAGAGTCTAAGGCCTTATTCCATCTCATTAAAGGCTTTGATGTTCTGAATTCAAGAACTTGGTGCACAAAAAAAGTGTTGTGAATTAGCGGGGAACTTTCTGGATCGTCTCTTTAGATGGTCGCTAGCCATTTGTAGGTGTCTGCGCCTTTGTTTGCACATCATTTCAAACTGGTAGTGACGATGGTATGGTGATGGCTAGATGTGCTTTCCAACTCGAGATCGACAGGCAAACCTGTGTAGTTTCTCCGGCCTTAACTCCATACCAAAGAGAAGCTGTCGAAGA
>CM040913.1:3176129-3201129 GCA_023029165.1 Gobiocypris rarus
TTATATATATTTTATATTATTTTATTTATATTTTATATAACATTTTCTGAAATATTTTCTATATACATTTTAAAATACATAAAAAAATTCTTTCTTATAGAAAACATTATCCTGTAATACATTATTTGTACTAAAACATACTCATTGTACTCATAAAACACATTTTTCGCCTTATACAATAAATATTGAACATTTTCATTACTTGAAATAAAAAGTTTAAAAATGTGAACCTTAATTTTTTTTACCATAGCAACCATTTTTATTTACATTTAAGTTAACTTGATAACTATAAATTAACTATATAGACATTTTGTCATATATAGACAAACTAATACAAATGACAAAAACAAAACTAAAAAATAAATGCTCTTCTGCATATTCGATCATATCTGCCTTTGCGGGGACTGGAGGTCGTTTTGTCCAAGCCAGAGGTCAAAGGTCAGAGGTTATTGTAGATGGAGGTTGACCCTGGACGTGGATCTGGCCAATGAGAGCGAAGCATCCGCGAGTTGAGTCCCTTTCCCATGGTCCGACGCATATTCACACAATGCTAATGACTCCGGCCCTATTGATCCCCGTCCCTGCTGTCGCTCACGTCTGTTGCTCACAAACACAGCAAGTACAAATATAATATTCCAGCATAACTGATCAATCAGTGACCTTCTCTGATCAATACCTGATTAAACTGAGCACACACACACACACGCGTGTGCTGAGGTCCGCTGTTATCCTCAGACTTCTGCGATTGATAAGGGACACATTAAAATCACATTAATGTATTCACAGGGATTTAAGGATGTTTGTACAGGAAAGCAAGTAGAAAGACTGAAATAGGCCTAGTGTTTCCTTGTGAACAGTCCTCCGATGATCTTTGTTTTGTATGTAATTGTATATTGTCTGTGGATGAATGTAAACTGAGCGCGAGTGTGTTTCTCTAGTGTCCTACAGGGTGAGGGAGGGGCGGATCGGCCGATACAGCTGCTCTCTGATCAATAACCACATGTACGAACACACACACACACACACACACTCACTGCGTAAATATATTCACCTTTCTATCAGAACCAGCATTAACTTCTTGAGCAGTTTGAGCTCCAGTAGCTCGTCTGATCGGAGCACACGGCCAGCCTTCGCTCCACACGTGCATCAATGAGCCTGGGCCGCCCATGACCCTGTGGCCGGTTCTCCACTGTTCCTTCCTTGGAGCACTTTTGATAGATCCTGACCACTGCAGACCGGGAACACCCCACAAGAGCTGCAGTTTTGGAGATGCTCTGACCCAGTCGTCTAGCCATCACAATCTGGCTCTCGTCAAACTCGCTCAAATCCTTACGCTTGCCCATTTTTCCTGCTTCTAACACATCAACTCTGAGGACAAAATGTTCACTTGCTGCCTAATATATCCCACCCACTAACAGGTGATGAAGAGATCATCTGTGTTATTCACATGTCATAATGTTATGCCTGATACTGTAGGGTAAGATGGTGGCTCATCTTACCCTACAGTATAGGCTGCACCAATACCAATGGTTGTCCCTTGTTATCTCACCCTAATTTTTTCTACTCATCATAGATGAAAACAATCCCATCTCTGCACTTTTGATGAATGGCTGCGCTAGTTTTAACTTTGTCATGTCATCAGAATATCAACATTTGTGAGATTTAGTCGGCCGAAGCAGTTTTGAGGTGAGTTGATCTCATTTAATTCTAATGGAAAATAGTGATCTATGACGTTGAGTTGAATATCAAAGTGTTTTTGTCTATTTGTTAATGTTTTTAGATTTGTGGAGGAAAGTTATAATGTTTATTTTTTTGTAGAAAGATAAAATTAGACTCTCGGGGTAAGATGGGCCACCAGATTGGCATAAAAGTGTTTTTTTAATTTTTTTTATATTGTAATTAATGGGGTTATTTTTCAGTATTTCCATGAATTAGATGCGTATTTCAGACATATTTGCTTTTCAAAAACCATTCAATTTGCATTCATTGTGATATTATGGCATATCTTCAATTAAAACACAGACAGTTAAATACTTATATAAGTCAGGATAATTTTACCTTTTAGATTAATCTCTTTCACTGGGTCATTGGTTATTTAATTATTCAATTAAATTAAAATAAAATAGTTAACTTAGTATTGTACAGTAATACTGCTTTAAAAATATATATATATATCATATTAAATATCCTTGAATTTGTTTTTATATTTTGTTCTTTAACAGCTAAATTAGTAAATGTTTGTTATATTAAGTTCAACAGAGCAATCCGGTAAAAGTGGGATACAGTTAGACATAATAAAATTACTTAATTTGTCAATTTTTAGGCAATATTTAGACCTACACTTGTAGTAAAATGCGTCAGATAGAGAGAAAAAATACTTAATGTGAAAAATATTGATTGCTTTAAAATGTCTGCATGCATTTCAAAGCAAACAAACTAAAATACAAGTAATATAATAAAAAGGAACTCTTGTTTATGCTTATTTGTTGTAAAAAAAGTCATAAATTGCTATTTTTCTACATATTTATTTATCTTAAATGAATGTGTTGTTTGCTAACCATATAAATCGGTTATGTTGATCAAAAATGAGATGAACAATATTTTATTTAGGTTATATATTCATATATTTTGTGAACTTTCATGGTTTGTGGTCATTTATACATGATGTTACTACCTATTTTCACTAATCATTCGTTATATTTTACATTTACTATATTTATACATGTTGCTTCGTCACGAGCCTGTCGGAGCTGTGTAACTTATTGTTATCAATTCGAAGATGGAGAGGTGATATGGATGTGGACACACTGGAAACAGGAGGAACTCATGAATATTTAATGAGTTCTGGGGTCACGTGTTCACGGTGGGCGGGGGCAGCGCGTGCAGGAGCAGCGCGAGCTGGAGCTTCAGTCAGTGAACGGATCTCTGGAGAGTCATGACGCGCTCTGGTTGCGCGCGGGTTTAACGCACGGAATGATTGGGATTTGTGGATAAATGGGGTCCGTGAAATGGAAAACACATCAGCGTCTGCTGACTTTACTCTGGGTTTTGTCGTTTTCAGGTAAGCGATGTTTTACCCACGCGTATTTTGACAGGAATCTCGTGCGTAAAGGCTGAAGGTCTCCAAGTTCAGAACGAGAGATGTGACCGTTTGTTTACCAGCGCTGAACAACACCTAAACTTGATCCAGGTTACATCTTTAGACTGGTTTAGATCAGTGTTAGATTATTTAGATGGGCAATGAACTGTTGAATGAATATCTGATCAAAAGTGCTGCTTATTAATGTAGTCATTACAAAAATTACCCATGGTTTTACTACACTAACTATGGTTTAGCCATGATATTTGTGGTAAAACTGGGATCAATATGACAAAAAAACATGTTTACTACGCTTTTACTATAATAAAACCATGGTTATTATAGATAAACCATGGTAACCACAAATTAACCAATGTTTTACCATTTTTTAACCATGATATTTGTGGTAAAACTGGCATTAAACCACCAAAAAAACATGTTTACTACGCTTTTACTATAATAAAACTATAGTTATTATAGATAAATCATGGTAACCACAAATTAACCAATGTTTACCATTTCTGTGGTAAAACTGTGATCAATATGACAAAAGAACATGGTTATTATAGTTAAACCATGGTTTTACTACACCAACTATGGTTTAACCATGATATTTGTGGTAAAACTGGGATCAATATGACAAAAAAACATGGTTATTATAGTTAAACCATGGTTTTACTACACCAACTATGGTTTAGCCATGATATTTGTGGTAAAACTGGGATCAATATGACAAAAAAACATGTTTACTACGCTTTTACTATAATAAAACCATGGTTATTATAGATAAACCATGGTAACCACAAATTAACCAATGTTTTACCATTTTTTAACCATGATATTTGTGGTAAAACTGGGATTAAACCACCAAAAGAACATGGTTACTACACTTTTACTACAATAAAACCATAGTTATTATAGATAAATCATGGTAACCACAAATTAACCAATGTTTTACCATAGTTTAACCATGATATTTGTGGTAAAACTGGGATCAAACTACCAAAAAAACATGTTTACGCTTTCACTATAATAAAACCATGGTTATTATAGATAAACCATGGTAACCACAAATGAACCAATGTTTTACCATTTTTTAACCATGATATTTGTGGTAAAACTGGGATTAAACCACCAAAAGAACATGGTTACTACACTTTTACTACAATAAAACCATAGTTATTATAGATAAATCATGGTAACCACAAATGAACCAATGTTTTACCATAGTTTAACCATGATATTTGTGGTAAAACTGGGATCAAACTACCAAAAAAAAAACATGTTTACTACGCTTTTTACTATAATAAAAATATAGTTATTATAGATAAACCATGGTAACCACAAATTAGCCTATGTTTTACCATTTCTGTGGTAAAACTGTGATCAATATGACAAAAGAACATGGTTATTATAGTTAAACCATGGTTGTACTACACTAACTATAGTTTAACCATGATATTTGTGGTAAAACTGGGATCAATATGACAAAAAAACATGTTTACTACGCTTTTACTATAATAAAACTATAGTTATTATAGATAAACCATGGTAACCACAAATTAACCAATGTTTTACCATTTTTTAACCATGATATTTGTGGTAAAACTGGGATCAAACTACCAAAAAAAAAAATACATGTTTACTACACTTTTACTATAATAAAACTGTGGTTATTATAGATAAACCATGGTAACCACAAATGAACCAATGTTTTACCATTTCTGTGGTAAAACTGTGATCAATATGACAAAAGAACATGGTTATTATAGTTAAACCATGGTTTTACTACACTAACTATAGTTTAACCATGATATTTGTGGTAAAACTGGGATCAAACCAGCAAAAGAACATGGTTACTACACTTTTACTATAATATAACCATGGTTAATTTTCATAAGGCGAGTCTGAATACGAATAAATATTCATTTTAATCTGAAATATTTTTGTTTCATGATGTTCTGGTATGTTTCCTAAAAAGTATCTTCATGTTTGACATCTAATCACCCTTTCCGTGCATGAAATGATTATTTTATTAACGTAATAAGCCTATTCACCATTAGAAATATTGTAACATCACACCTTGAAAGACTGAAATGGCTTTTTAAAGATCAGACCATTAGAGTGGATGCCATGAATCAAACCAGTTTTATGTCAGGAGTGTTATTTTACTAACTTGTATGACTGAACTAATCTGGCTGTTTTAAGAAGCAGCAAAAAAATTATTTTTGAGGGTCAAATCCGGCTCCTTAAAACACCAACACATGGCTCAGTTTCACCGTTTATTGTATGGAAAAGCCAAAGTCATGAAGATTAGACTGGAAATGTCCAGCAAAAGCACCACTGATTCTTCTCGCTCAGTTGACTGTGACTAAATGGATTAGGCTCGTTCTTTCATATCCAAGTCTTGGTTCGCTGGAATCATAATTGTGTAAGCTTGACCAGAGTTGTGTTTCCCAAATGCCAACGTTTATAATGCCGTCTCATCTCCAGGGGTGTTTGGCTTTAGCGAGTTGTCTTTCACCATCCAGCCCAAGGACGTGTCTGCATCTCGGGGCGAGCGTGTGGTTTTGGACTGCCAGGCCCAAGGCGAGTCGCCTATCGCTGTGCGATGGAGGAAGAACGGCGTCCAGCTCCAGGAGAGCAGCCGCGTGTGTGTCCTGTCCAACGGGTCGCTGTGCATCTCCGGCGTGAGGACAGAGCAATCAGATGAGGGCTTCTATCAGTGTCTCGTCCAGAACAAATACGGAGCCATCCTGAGCCAAAGATCCCGCCTTACAATCACAGGTAAACGGGTTGAAAGGGCAAATGTTGAAGGAGGTTAAGTGTGTAGGCTATCATCTGGGCCGTCATTGACCACATGCTATGTGTTTATGAAAGAGCGTGTGTCACAAATATTTTATGTATTAAAAATTCAATTAAATAAATATCTTTATCTCAAAATCAATTTAGAAAACGATTGAAAAGAGCCACACACTTTATCTTTGAATTGTAAATGAGTTGAGGAAGTGATTCAATGATTGTGATGTAATGACACGCCTATAATATAAAGTTTTAATGCGTTATAAGCGGGCAAAATACTAAATAATCTTCATAAAGGCTCAGTAAAAGAGCTCAAGATGTGCTCTGACACATGCACAATATTGAACAATTAAATTGAAATGATTCTGTATAATTTAATTACATTAAATTCTATAATATAAGTAGTTTTCTCCCAAAATCAATTTAGAAAACGATTGAAAAAGCCACACACTTTATCTTTGAATTCTAAATGAGTTGTGGAAGTGATTCAATGATTGTTATGTAATGAGGTGGCTATTATATAACATTTTAATGAGTTATAGGTGGGCAAAATATTAAAAAATCTTCATAAATGCTCAATAAAAGAGCTTGAGATGTGCTCTGACATGCACACAATGTTGAACATTTTTATTTAAATGATTCTGTATAATTTAAGTACATAAATATTTTTTTTTCTCCCAAAATCAGTGTAGAAAATGTTGAAAAAAGCCACATGCCTTATATGGGCCTTGTAATGTAAGTGCTTGAACTGTAAATGAGTTGTGGAAGTCATTCAATGATTTTCTATGTTATGAGTCGGCTATAATATAAAGTTTTAATGCGTAATAAGCGGGCAAAATACTAAATAATCTTCATAAAGGCTCAGTAAAAGAGCTCAAGATGTGCTCTGACACATGCACAATATTGAACAATTAAATTGAAATGATTCTGTATAATTTAATTACATTAAATTCTATAATATAAGTAGTTTTCTCCCAAAATCAATTTAGAAAATGATTGAAAAAAGCCACACACTTTATCTTTGAATTCTAAATGAGTTGTGGAAGTGATTCAATGATTGTTATGTAATGAGGCGGCTATTATATAACATTTTAATGAGTTATAGGTGGGCAAAATATTAAAAAATCTTCATAAATGC
Organism: Gobiocypris rarus; assembly: GCA_023029165.1. Lineage (NCBI taxonomy): Eukaryota > Metazoa > Chordata > Actinopteri > Cypriniformes > Gobionidae > Gobiocypris > Gobiocypris rarus. The sequence continues at coordinate 3,183,149 of CM040913.1, forward strand.
TCAATAAAAGAGCTCAAGATGTGCACTAACATTCACACAATGTTGAACATTTTTATTTAAATGATTCTGTATAATTTAAGTACATAAAAATATTTTTTTTTCTCCCAAAATCAATGTAGAAAATGTTGAAAAAAGCCACATGCCTTATATGGGCCTTGTAATGTAAGTGCTTGAACTGTAAATGAGTTGTGGAAGTGATTCAATGATTTTCTATGTAATGATTCGGCTATAATATAAAGTTTTAATGCGTTATAAGCGGGCAAAATACTAAATAATCTTCATAAAGGCTCAGTAAAAGAGCTCAAGATGTGCTCTGACACATGCACAATATTGAACAATTAAATTGAAATGATTCTGTATAATTTAATTACATTAAATTCTATAATATAAGTAGTCAATCAATTTAGAAAATGATTGAAAAAAGCCACACACTTTATCTTTGAATTCTAAATGAGTTGAGGAAGTGATTGTTATGTAATGAGTCGGCTATAATATAAAGTTAAAGGTGGGCAAAATGCTAAATAATCTTCATAAATGCTCAATAAAAGAGCTTGAGATGTGCTCTGACATGCACACAATGTTGAATATTTATATTGAAATGATTCTGTATGATTTAATTACATAAATGAGAAATGCCTCACTTTATCTAGACCTTCGAGTCGATTCGGTCAGGTTTTGATCTGTTTATCTGTGCTCTGACACGAGCAGATGTTCATGCGGGCAGATTTTCAGCGGTGTCATTGCTGTTATTGTTTCCTGGTCAGCGACTGGCAGGAATCTGGGAAAGGCCATTGGCCGTCCTTTGTCCCGTGTGGCCCGGCTGCCCTCTGAGCCGGGAGAAAGCGCTCTGCTGTGGGACGTGTGTTCGACACACAAACAGCTGTGCCTATTGAACTGGCCCAGCCCCGACCTTCACAAAGAGACACGCGGGAGGAGTTCAAGCTCAACTCTGCTCCATACGGATCTGGGATTCCTGAGGGTGATGGGAAGGACATTACACTCTCCAATAGGCTATCCGTAGTGGTCAATGCCAATAATCAGGCGTTGTGAATTCATCCGCATCAACTGATAACTAATATTATGTTGCAATTACCTGATATTAGATACATTAGATATATAATAATATCTGATATTAAATATTATTATTAGATGTTATTAAAAGAGTTGAATCACTCCCGCAACTCATTTACATTTCAAACGCTTACATGTATATTAAATAAATTAAAACAAGCTGATGTTAGATATTATTATTAGATATTAATTTAATACCAATACGATTATTATAATTATTATTATTTTGAAATGATTGTTATTATTACACGCATAATCCAGTAATTATTTAATTTGAATTAAAACATGCTTGTTTTATATTACTTTTGCAATAAGCTGATGTTAGATATTATTAATAGATATTAATTTATTGACCAATAAGATTATTATTATTATTATTATAATTATTAAATGATTGTTATTATTACACGCATAAACCAGTAATTATTTAATTTGAATTAAAACATGCTTGTTTTATATTACTATTGCAATTAGCTGATGTTAGATATTATTATTATTAATTTATTAAATGGGCTAATTCAGTGACTAATAAGATTATTTGGGCATTATTATTTTGAAATGATTATTATTACAAGCATAAACCAGTAATTATTTATCTAATTTAATTGTTTAATTTAAACATGCTAATGTTTAAACATAGCTGATGTTAGATATTATTAATAGATATTAATTTATTGACCAATAAGATTAGTATTATTATAATTATTAAATTATTGTTATTATTACAAGCATAAACCAGTAATTATTTATTTAAAACATGCTCAATTTTATATTACTATTGCAATTAGCCAATGTTAAATATTATTATTATTAATAGATATTATTAATTTATTAGATGGGCTAATTCATTGACCAGTATGATTCATTTGGGCATTATTATTTTGAAATGATTATTGTTATAACCAGCATAAACCAGTGATTATTAATTTAATTTAATTTAAATATACTCGTTATATATTACTATTGCAATTAGCTGATTTTAGATATTATTAATTTATTAGATGGGCTAATTTATTGACCAGTACGATTAATTGGGCATTATTATTTTTAAATTATTGTTATTATTACCAGCATAAACCAGTAATTATTAATTTAATTTAATCTATAATAATTATATAATAAAATATAAATTAAATTAAATCTGCCCTTTAGATATTATGATGTGCATTAGCTGTTTTGGTGAACCATTAGTTATGATTATTAGCTGTATTTCCGTGAGTCCGTGTCTGAAGGGTTGGGGGTGTCTGTCCAGAGGTCAGAGGTCACCGGGGCTGATGCAGTCGATTCATGCACAGATGCGGTGTGTTGTGTTGTTAGAGCCGTCAGACCCGCAGCTCAAGCGGAAGAACAGGGAAACAGGGATCTTTTCAAGGAACAGCTGGATCATTTGATAGCTGGATGTTTTTAACCCTCACGTTTAAGATCAAGTTGAAAAGCAAGTTCTCACTATTGAAATGCATGTGTTTGCTTTATGATTATACTTAATAATGAAATGATGCCACAGTGCAAAATAAATCTTACATTAGGCTCAAGCACTTTATTCCTCTTTCTAGGAGTGTAAATTCATTTTGTTTCATTTTTAGAGTCGTTGTATAGATTATATGAAATCACTTTCCTAAACACATTTAATCAGAGTCTCTGACTGACATTGGGTGGACAGACGGACTTGACTGACCTCTGACCTTTGGTAGGAAACCTTTGTCCTGTTTGACCTAGGCATTGATCTGGCCTTTACAACCTGGCTGACCACACACACACACACACACACACACTCTCTCTCTCTCACACACACAGACACACAGACACTCTCTCTCACACGCACACACACAGACACACTCACTCTCTCTCACACACATACACACACACACACTCTCACACACACTCTCTCTCACACACCACACACACACACACACACACACACACCTCACCCACACCCACACAAAAACAAGCTCACTCTCACACACACACACACACACACTCTCTCACACACAAACACACACACACACACACACACACACACACACACACACACATACAGGTTAGCATGACTTATAAGGACAATTTCTTCAAACCAGAAAAAAGGTGGTTTAGGGGACTATGACTTCCTTTTATGCTAGAGCTTTCAAATAAAAATGAAAATGCTTAAAAAAAATCCTGGGTTCAAAACACAAACTTTATTATTTATTTAAACTTTATAAAACATGATACATGGCACCCTGATTTTTGCTGACTTACAAGGACGTGTGTCCTAGAAGACAAAAAACAGCATTATGAGGACAATTGGTTTACAAGAACTATGTGATGTCACAATGACATCACAGTTCATTAGCATATACAACGAAACATGACTACACACTGCACTGCAAAGACATATGGGTTTACTGGGTCTGTGAGATGTCTTTGACACAAACGTTAATGATCACTACACAAAAACGAAGCCAGAAAGGTTTGTACTCTGATATCACCCATGAAACCAAAATGGGCCTTTAGCTTTAAGGTTAATTGTTTGGATTATATTATATATGCTGGGTTCAATCCTTTTTGTTTGGCGGTTTTCACTATGACTATGTTTTTGGTCACTCACTGCAGAGTTAGTTTCACTGACAGTAGTAATAGTGCTCCCCATCACAAACATGTCCAGCTGATGGGTCACATAACCCACCACTATCAAATCTTTACAGAGAGAAAAGAGAACAATGCACCCATATCAACGTCACCGAGTGTAATGTCATGACGCATGCCTTCTACAGATGCCACTGCCACAGGTGCAGTACATTTCCAAATAAATCTAATTAAACTAAATTAACCATATAGATTAAATAACTGATCTAATTACAGATATAAGCGCACATTGTCACTGTATGATAACTGAAATATATTCTGTTGCATTATTTTACTGTTTAACACTGTGAAGCTGCTTTGAAACAATATGCATTGTTAAAAGCGCTATAAAACTAAAGCTGACTTGACTTCATACCAAAGTGAAGCCTTTAATGTCAGAATGAGGAGATGACACAAGCTACAGCTGCTTTTCGTACACTTTGCAAACACGAATATTATCACAGAGCAGGGTGTCCAAACTCGGTTCTGGAGGGCCACTGTCCTGTCCTGCAGAGTTCAGCTCCATCTTGCCTCAACACTCCTGCCTGGAGGCTTCTAGTATGCCTTGATTAGCTGATTTATCTGTGTTTAACAGCGTTTGAAGCTTAACTCTGCAGGACAGGACAGTGGCCCTCCAGAACCGAGTTTGGACACCCCTGATGTCTAATCAGAAGACTGGATTAAACCACTCCATTCATATGGATTTAATTTACCATCTCTTTATGAACGTTTTGAAACCTTAAGAGTTTTGGTTGAACAGACTTTCAATGGAGGGACAGAAATCTCTCAGATTTCATAAAAAATATCTTCATTTGTGTGCTAAAGATGAATGAAAGTGTTATGGGTTTTAAACGACATGAGGAGAGTAAATTATATTTTTGGGTGAATTAACCCTTTAAAATATTCAAACCATTAGAGTGATACCGTATTAGTGCTACAGTGGTTGGATTAGGACTGGTATCATGTGATTGCCTCGGATCTTCTTTGCAAGTTTTCAACAGCTGGTATAGTAGGATTTTACTGAAACATCCTCGCTGGCTATAAAGAAACAATACCTCCCTTCATTAAAGAGGCTTCTGAGAGGTGGCAAATAAGCAGTTGAGGTAAAAAAAAAAAACTCACAAGTTTTAACCCTGTTAATGTTTTGAATTTAATATTTTGAAGAGCTTTAAAACAGTCAATGTGAACAGCAATACAATTTGGTTATCTTGCCACCGATGCAGATATCTGAACCATCAACTACAGTTAATGCATGTCAGACCAAACAAAATGCCCAATCACAGCAGCCACTTCTGCTTCTCCTTCATATCAGTCAGTGTTCCCACGATGTTCAGCACTTCCAGTCACTAAAAACAAGAAAGCATTGCAGTGTGAAATGTTTAATATTTAAAAAATGTTTACATAAATGGTTACAATTTTCACAAAAATCAACTACAATCAACATGATAACTGTTTTACCTCAACAGAGCCAAGGCTGAACTTTTAAAGATTTTTAAATGACACAGAGGACATAATGCATTACAGGATTCAGAGGGAAGCGCAGCGCTGAGTTTATTTACACGTGCAGCTCATGATATAGTCTCTGAACAGCTCAGCTCATTTACTGTGAATCCAGCTGAAAACACAGGATCGTAAGCTGCCCGCATGTCCAACAACAGTACTCTAACCATCAGCACATATTTATTAGCTGACAATCAGATACAAATAAAAGATTGATATGTAACATTTAAATCAATTATTAAATTGTATTAGTAATATTTGTAGATTAACTTCTTTATTTCAGGAATAATCAGAATAGACTTTTTTTTTAAAGATGCTTCAGCTCTATTTTTCTACAGTATAATGTTATCCGATCACTGCACTCGAACTGGGTTTGACAATCATCTGAGATAATCACACTGTAGTGATCTGTGATCGTACAGACCAGGGCCTTCATTTATCAACGCTGCGTACACACAGATCTGTGCGTAAGAACGCCACGCAAAGTCTGGGATCTAACAACTTGTACAACTGAGCATGCTTACGCAGATAATCTAGTGGTAGAACAGCGACACTACACATTAAAAGCATTTAAGAGTGTCACAGTTTGCATTAACCAAATCACATATGTCCTGTATTTCCTTTAATAACAAAACACTCAATTTAACATTTTTGTAGTTTTAAACATGATGTGTAATTGGTGTCAAACCCTATAAAGACAGCTGTGACAAATGTTGGATTCAATTACTGTATTTCCTTGGAACCAACCTACATCCAGTTCCCTTACCGAAATCCTCAACAAGCTGGAATAAATTGGGGCTTTTATGCTATCGCCATAAAAGCACCACCAACCAATTAATTTGATGATGTAAATAGAAAAGGGTTTCATTCTGTTAACATGCAAATCATTTGTGATGCAAATTTGTTGTTGTTAAACATCATTGCGCTACTTATCGTGTGTTTGTGAAGTTCCTCTTCGACATAATTGCGGTGAGGAAAAAACACAATCACGTGATTTTTAAAGGGAAGTGTTGTCACCATATGCAGGTGCTGACCATATAATTAGAATATCATCAAAAAGTTGATTTATTTCAGTAATTACATTCAAAAAGTGAAACTTGTATATTATATTCATTCATTACACAGGGTTCCCGCAGGGTCTTAATGTCTAAAATTCTGAACTGTAAATTTAAAAACAGCCAGATTTTCATCCGAGGTCTTAAATTTCATTTAGTCAGGTCTAAAAAAGGTTTTATCCTCATTAATTTCCCTAGTGTGTCCGTGAAGTGCGGCTCTGTGATCAGGAGTAAACTGCAAGCTTAAAAAAGCAACACGCATCAAACATCTTCACAAACTAGTAATGCAAAGCATTCCTAAACCTGTTGCCCAACAAAATACAACTTTTAATAACATGTTTTATAACTCACTTCATATCGTCAGTCAAGTGTTTGTGAGCTGATGTGGCTTCTTCTCATCAAATGAGGCCAACAATGCATTATTTTATAGTATTCTATACAGTGATAAAGTCTATGTCAATCAGAAATGCATACTTGAAAATACCCGAAAGGCTTAAAAATCAAATACAATATATATTGATGCAGTCGTGTTTATTGTCTTCGTTTCACAGCCAAAGCGTTTCTATATCTTCTTTTTATTCAGCCTAGTGAGCCTACGGTGGTAGCTTCACATTAGGGATTTCCTGAAAGCAATGACTTCTCTGAGGCGTATGTGGCGTTTCCACTCGAGGGCACCCTCTGGCTTCAAGGATGAATGAAACTTTTGGTTTACAGAAAAGAAAAATAAGGCTTCTTTTCTAATAAATTTATATGACAATCCACATGTTTTTCTTCAATGTACTGGGTTTTTTTTCACACAGTGGACGCATAAGGCTCGTATTTCATATTAAAGACATAGACTTTAAGAAATTGATACCACAGATAAAAAGCACATAATCTTATAATAATATATACAGTGGGTACGGAAAGTATTCAGAATTTCAATTTTTCACTCTGTTATCGCAGCCAATTGCTAAAATCATTTAAGTTAATCTTTTTATCTCATTAATGTTCACACAGCACCCCATATTGACAGGAAAACACAGAATTGTTGACTTTTTTACAGATTTATCAAAAAAGAAAAACTGAAATATCACATGGGTCAGTTAATAGCCACGTGTGGTGTCCAGGTTAGTAAATAAAGACTAAATGACAGCTTCTGATATATTTATATAGCGATTTAATTAATCGCTTGCTGGTGTACCTTTGTATTATGTGCCATAGTCCAGTGAAGGCACGTTTAGGGTGGGTTTTACAGGAGTGATTGCATGATTTTGGCCTCTGTGCTTGCTCTGGCCAGTGGAAAAGCGGCTAAAGAAGGCTTAAAGGCTCTGTCGTTTCAAAGAATAGTACAACGGCAAGCATGTCGAAGAATGTTTTAAGGTTTTAATGTGTAAAGATGATGGCAGAAAAAGACTGTACATTCGCGAGAGATGGACGTATGCGCATTACTTAGAGTTTGTCAGAGATAAGGATGAGAACGTAGGCTAATAGTCAAATGCAACCTTTGTCTAAAATCAAAAGAACCATCGATGTTGTGCAATAGCACTAGCAATAAAAACAATTAATAAAAAACATCTCTGGCACTTTGTGCATGACGTTTTTGTGTTGTGAACCTCTTGAATTCCAAGAGAATAAAATAATGACAACAATAAGAAAATATGTGCATCTTGTCTTAACATTAGAGTTTACATGCCTTTCTGCTGTGTCTATGAACAGACCCAAGCTATTCCCAGATATTGCCAGATAATCACTTTAGGTAACACTTTATTTTGATGGTCCCTTTTGAGCATTCTGTTGACTATAAGTAACGTTGCACCTACATGTCAACTAACTCTCATTAGAGTATTAATAGACTGTCTGCTTAATATCTGCTAACACTTTATTCTAATGGTCTTTCAACAGACATTCTACTGACTATAAGTAACGTTGCACCTACATGTCAACTAACTCTCATTAGAGTATTAATAGACTGTCTGCTTAATATCTGCTAACACTTTATTCCAATGGTCTTTCAACAGACATTCTACTGACTATAAGTAATGTTGCAACTACATGTCAACTTATTCTAACCCTAACCCTACCAGTCTACTGAAACTCTACTAACACTCTAATGATGTTTAGTGGACATGTAGATGCAACGCTACTTATAGTCAAAAGAATGTGTTAAAGGGACCATCAAAATAAAGTGAAACCTCACTTTACTTCTACTATACTTAAGTTATAACCGAACTGGATCGTTAGTGATTCTGTCTGTCATCCTTTCTTGCATTGTCTTGAGCCTTCACTTTGCCCATGATACGCTATATTGTTATCCTGGATAGCCCAGTCATTCTGCTCCATCATATTGCCTCTACTGGATGTGAAATGCTCTAGCACATTTGGTCATTTATAAAGTTAAGTTCTACTTCTGTAGTTATTTTGGTGAAAGTAACTCAAAAGTAATACAGGAGTAATGTAACGCATTACAATTGAGACAGTAATATTTTAATGTAAATAATTACTTTTAAATAGCAGTAACAAGTAATCTATAATGTGTTACAGTTTGGAAGTAACTAGCACAACATAGCCCCTTATGCGTCCACTGTGTGAAAAACCCAGTACATTGAAGAAAAACATGTGGATTGTCATATAAATTTATTAGAAAAGAAGCCTTATTTTTCTTTTCTGTAAACCAAAAGTTTCATTCATCCTTGAAGCCAGAGGGTGCCCTCGAGTGGAAACGCCACATACGCCTCAGAGAAGTCATTGCTTTCAGGAAATCCCTAATGTGAAGCTACCACCGTAGGCTCACTAGGCTGAATAAAAAGAAGATATAGAAACGCTTTGGCTGTGAAACGAAGACAATAAACACGACTGCATCAATATATATTGTATTTGATTTTTAAGCCTTTCGGTATTTTCAAGTATGCATTTCTGATTGACATAGACTTTATCACTGTATAGAATACTATAAAACAATGCATTGTTGGCCTCATTTGATGAGAAGAAGCCACATCAGCTCACAAACACTTGACTGACGATATGAAGTGAGTTATAAAACATGTTATTAAAAGTTGTATTTTGTTGGGCAACAGGTTTAGGAATGCTTTGCATTACTAGTTTGTGAAGATGTTTGATGCGTGTTGCTTTTAAGCTTGCAGTTTACTCCTGATCACAGAGCCGCACTTCACGGACACACTAGGGAAATTAATGAGGATAAAACCTTTTTTAGACCTGACTAAATGAAATTTAAGACCTCGGATGAAAATCTGGCTGTTTTTAAATTTACAGTTCAGAATTTTAGACATTAAGACCCTCGGAACCCTGTGTAATGAATGAATATAATATACAAGTTTCACTTTTTGAATGTAATTACTGAAATAAATCAACTTTTGATGATATTCTAATTATATGACCAGCACCTGTATGGTTGATTGGAGGCGTTTCGAATGCTAATGACCATGAATGAGCATGGCACGTGGGATTTATCAACATTGATTGCTTACTCATGTGCCTAAGAACTGTGTGCACGTGTTTGATAAATACAGATTTTATTGTACTTAGGCCCATTCTAAATTAACAATATATAGAACCTTTTCTATGACCTGTTGATAAATAAGGGCCCAGGACCCATAGATCAGAACACATGTGATTTGAGGATTAATTGCATAGTTTGCAACCAAAAGTCCAGTGCTCATATACTGTAAAAAAAAAAACTGACTTAAACACTAATGTATCTTAGAAAATAACACAATACCTGTTCTGACCTTGGTTCTGGCACGGTGTAAATGTCTCAGTGGAGGCAACATCAGTGTTCATCTGTAAAGGAGAGAATGAAAAGAAACACTGCTGTAAGACACTCGCTGGAGCTGAATAAGCTGCTAAATAAAAGACTAAATCTAGACATGTAGTTTTTGAAACAAACTGAATAAACATGGGTCACTCTGAAGTCATTCTGTTCCCTATATAAATAATACACTAGGGTTAGGCGATGTCCCCTAAATGGCAGATGTTTACAGTAAAATCATGGAGGGGTCTTTGTCATCGTGGGTGCATGTCCACTGTGAGAGACAAAATCAACAACAAAAAATCCAGAAATCACAATATATGATTTTTAACTATTTATTTGTATGATACAGCTGCAAATAAATATAAAGATTTTTTTTTTTTAGATTATGTCTCTCACAGTGGACATGCACCTCCAATGACAATTTCAGAGCCCTCCATGATTTCTAAGTGGGAGAACTTGCAAAATATTCAAATACTTATTTTCCTCACTGTATATGTATATATATATAGCAAAGTAAGAACTAATACTACAACTAAGAGACAAATGTGTACAAAGTTGCTCAAGTCAGGATTAGTCTAAAGATGCGTGTTAAACTCACAGCACATGCAGTGATGAACCGCTCTGAGATGCCACTCGAGCTGCTCACGTGAACAGTGCGCTTTGCTTACCTATTTATTTTCGTTCGAATTGTTTCGTTTAAACGTAGACATTTCAAGCTTTCTATACACATATGTCTCATGTCTGTGAGGCAAGTATCCTGCTGAGTTTTAGTTTATTTATGATACATGTTCAAGAGCAATTGTGATCGCTCCGGCGCTTTCTTGTCACTAATATAGAGTGCTATAGTCTATCGCTTTTTATTTATTAAATCCAGGCAATTGGCTGATGAAACATAAATTAAAATTAAGATACAATTTACTTTAAAGAAAGACTTTCTACAAATCAAAACTTATTATTAAACAAAATATAATAACCACCAAAATCATTCTGACCCACGTGCATTTTTGTTCTTCTCATAATCAGATGATATTTAAAAATAACAATATAATATTTAAACATAAATATGAAACAAAATTCATTGTTTAATTTCTACCCCATGGTATAGTTCGAACACTGTCAATAACTGTAAAGAAACTCTAAATATAAGTGTGACATTGACATTATGCCAGAGCTGCCTTGGTCTGTGATATTTGTTCACTGTAATATAGGCATTATTGCTATTTATATTAATATCATTTTGGTTTATTGGTTGTAGGTTTAGTTTTAGACTGAACTATATTTTCCTTTTTAAAGTAATTTGAAATAGATTTTTATAATGTGGCAATTGAATGCTTTAAAATGGGTTATTTTCACAGTTATTAATGTATGCAATTTCAGCAGTAAACTTTATTTTTCTAAAAGAAAACAAATTAGATGTTAATTTTAAGATACCGGTCTCATTTTCTCTTATATATTTAGTATTGCTCTTTAATAAAGAAAAAAGTAATTATCCGATTACTCGCTTAATCGATGGAATAATCGGTAGAATACTCGATTACTAAAAGAATCGATAGCTACAGCCCTAACTCATTCACTACAGTGTTCTGGTAAACCGTCCTGTCCTCTCAATGCTGTGTGTTTTCAGGTTCACACACACTCATGTCTTGTGTTTCCTCTATAACTCATACACTACAGTGTTCTAGTAAACCGTCCTGTCCTCTCAATGCAGTGTGTTTTCAGGTTCACACACACTCATGTCTTGTGTTTCCTCTATAACTCATACACTACAGTGTTCTAGTAAACCGTCCTGTCGCTCAATGCTGTGTGTTTTCAGGTTCACACACACTCATGTCTTGTGTTTCCTCTATAACTCATACACTACAGTGTTCTGGTAAACCGTCCTGTCCTCTCAATGCTGTGTGTTTTCAGGTTCACACACACTCATGTCTTGTGTTTCCTCTATAACTCATACACTACAGTGTTCTAGTAAACCGTCCTGTCCTCTCAATGCTGTGTGTTTTCAGGTTCACACACACTCATGTCTTGTGTTTCCTCTATAACTCATACACTACAGTGTTCTGGTAAACCGTCCTGTCCTCTCAATGCTGTGTGTTTTCAGGTTCACACACACTCATGTCTTGTGTTTCCTCTATCTCTCATACACTACAGTGTTCTGGTAAACCGTCCTGTCCGCTCAATGCTGTGTGTTTTCAGGTTCACACACACTCATGTCTTGTGTTTCCTCTATAACTCATACACTACAGTGTTCTAGTAAACCGTCCTGTCCGCTCAATGCTGTGTGTTTTCAGGTTCACACACACTCATGTCTTGTGTTTCCTCTATAACTCATTCACTACAGTGTTCTGGTAAACCGTCCTGTCCTCTCAATGCTGTGTGTTTTCAGGTTCACACACACTCATGTCTTGTGTTTCCTCTATAACTCATACACTACAGTGTTCTAGTAAACCGTCCTGTCCTCTCAATGCTGTGTGTTTTCAGGTTCACACACACTCATGTCTTGTGTTTCCTCTATAACTCATAAACTACAGTGTTCTGGTAAACGTCCTGTCCTCTCAATGCTGTGTGTTTTCAGGTTCACACACACTCATGTCTTGTGTTTCCTCTATAACTCATTCACTACAGTGTTCTGGTAAACCGTCCTGTCCTCTCAATGCTGTGTGTTTTCAGGTTCACACACACTCATGTCTTGTGTTTCCTCTATAACTCATACACTACAGTGTTCTAGTAAACCGTCCTGTCCTCTCAATGCTGTGTGTTTTCAGGTTCACACACACTCATGTCTTGTGTTTCCTCTATAACTCATACACTACAGTGTTCTGGTAAACCGTCCTGTCCTCTCAATGCTGTGTGTTTTCAGGTTCACACACACTCATGTCTTGTGTTTCCTCTATAACTCATTCACTACAGTGTTCTGGTAAACCGTCCTGTCCTCTCAATGCTGTGTGTTTTCAGGTTCACACACACTCATGTCTTGTGTTTCCTCTATAACTCATACACTACAGTGTTCTGGTAAACCGTCCTGTCCTCTCAATGCTGTGTGTTTTCAGGTTCACACACACTCATGTCTTGTGTTTCCTCTATAACTCATACACTACAGTGTTCTGGTAAACCGCCCTGTCCTCTCAATGCTGTGTGTTTTCAGGTTCACACACACTCATGTCTTGTGTTTCCTCTATAACTCATACACTACAGTGTTCTGGTAAACCGTCCTGTCCTCTCAATGCTGTGTGTTTTCAGGTTCACACACACTCATGTCTTGTGTTTCCTCTATAACTCATACACTACAGTGTAGGGCTGGGATGGTTACCGCATTACATGTCTTCATATATTTTGCTAGAATAACTAGCATGTTCACTTTATCGTGATGGGCGATGATATCGTTGTTTTTTTAATTGTATAAAAAGATATAATTTACTATACTCTGTATTTGATCTCTTTACATAAATACTATTTTCTACTTAAAATGATAATTCCGTTATTTTACTAAACCAAATAAGGACTCGTAGGTTGCATGTGAGGGGGAAAAAGTAGCTTGTTTCCACATAAGAGGAGTTGTGCTCTTTTTATTTTAATATCTCCTTACATAAATACTATTTTCTACTTAAAACTATAATTTCGTTATTGACCCAGTGTTTTGTATGTGAACGCTGTTTTACATGATTATTACCACAGGAGTGAAGCACAAAGCTTTGTTTACAAGGGAAATACATTCGCAGATGTTACATCGCAGCCATGAAAACACAGGCTATTCACGCCGAATGACAGAGGGAGGCTGAGCCCAATTTAAGATCTGCCAGCTTTTTAATTCTGTTTTGCGATCTGGTCACCCAATATTCTCATTTCCGTGAATTTTAATAATAGGCCTAACGTTAGTCCATTTTATTCCACTGGACATCTCGTTTCTTTACCTAAATCTTCACTCGCGTCGCACTAATTTTTGCAGGGAATTATAACGTTTCTTCCTTTCGTTTGCTTTAGTCTATTATACCCATTCAAATCTTTTACTGTGGTAAAGTAGAAAAACACTGTAGGACAAAATTTGATATAACACAGTTTGTGATTGTTATTAGACGCGCGTCAAGTTTATTTGACACCCAGCGATGTTGCTTTGGTTTTCTCTAGCAGTGCATAGCCTAATCAAACATATGTAGCCTAAATGTCTTGACCCTGTGGACGATAAAATTCGCTCTTCAGACGTTAGACAACAAGTGTTGCTTTGCATCATCAGGAGGAAACATGAGGACGAAGATATTCGAGTCTATCCAGCTCGTGTCATCTCAAAGCGCAGAGCGGCGTATGACGCATCTCTGCGGGGAAATAGGCTATGAAACAAATCTTTTTTAAACAAATATTTATTTTTTTATATTCTTAAGATTACCATTATTTACTGATAATCATTTAAATGTTTTACAGACTGTAGTGTGTTGTTTCACCGACGGAAAATAAACATGCATGCTTATGAAATGCTCAAACATCCATTTCATATTTCAAATTGTAGGCTAGACTACAGTATTTAAAATAGCATATATGCATAGTTATACTTGTGGCGGCAGTGGCTCAGTGGTTCATGTAGATTGTCTGCAAACCGGAAGGTTGGTGGTTCGATCCCCTGGTTCCACCTGACCAAGTGTCGAGGTGTTCATGAGCAAGACACCTAACCCGGCTGCTCCCAGCTGGATGGCATGCCTTGCATGGCTGACACCGCCGTCGGTGTATGAATGAGTGAGTGAATGGGTGAATGTGAGGCAATGTGTGAATGTGAGGCAAACGCTTTGGATGGCCATTGGTCTGTTAAAAGCGCTATATAAAGGCAGTCCATTTACCATTTACCATTTACTTTCAATTTAATCTACAGAGCCAAGTTTTTAGTTTAACTATAGAAGAGGATTATTGTGTACTCAACACAAGACTCACAACAGGGGGCGTGGCTTCACGATGGTGGCGCTCCATCCTGATGGATGGGGTCTGTTTGGGGTTTAAAGCGGTTTACTGCTGAACCGCTGGAATTTCTTGCTTTTCAACCGCGGTAAGAAAAAATCTATACTGTCCCAGCCCTACTACAGTGTTCTAGTAAACCGTCCTGTCCTCTCAATGCTGTGTGTTTTCAGGTTCACACACACTCATGTCTTGTGTTTCCTCTATAACTCATACACTACAGTGTTCTAGTAAACTGCGGTGACTTGGCAGTTGACAATGGCTGTCTCGATATAGAGCGGTCATCTGCTCATGTGGACACAGTGGCCGTCCTGAGGAGAGATCAAACGTGGGATGCTCATACATGTGTCAGCGAGCTATGGATGGAGCGCGAGCAAATTCCAGTGAAGGCGGTAAAGAGAGCAGTGTGTGTCTGTGAAGGCGAGCTGTGAGGGCGCAGATGACTCTAATTCACGCATGTAGCCTAGTAGATATAATCTAATGTTAGTTTTAAAGCACTGAATCTTAGCATTTTAAATCGATTATCGACCTAAATCAACGGTTCACGATTCAAAAATACATGTTTCAAGATCGATGCATATGCATCGTCAGGATTTGTAATCAATGCATCGAGAAAACGAGTGAATCGTTACACCCCAAATTATTCTTTGTAATAAAACTTTTGGCTTGTACTGTCATATATTATACCTATTTTTAAGCAATTTTTGCTTCTGATGCCCATACAACTACCGATAAAATAAAAACACTGTATATCAGACGTTATGCATGTTAATTTAATTGTTTCTACTGTGCGTGTACTAGGGATGGGCAACAGTGGTCGAGTACTCGAACGTGACAGCGACGATCGATCATGAAAACGATGATCGTCCTGACTTTAATAAATATATTTAATTTATTTCTGATTGTGTATTGTGTCATTTTGGGCGGTAACTGAGGTCTGGTTGGTTAGCATTAGAAAACACCTCTTCTAGACCGGCGAAATAAAGTGAAACTGAAGCGCGCGCTGCAGTGATGCCTGAATCCCTGTGATCACGAAATACAGTGCAAGATGTGCAGCGCCAATCTGTCATATAGCATTATAATGACAACACGGTTGTAATAAAATGTTGTAAATACTCTGTGCTTTAGTTCCCCGTGTATCAGCTGATCAAGGAAATCTACAATGAAAAGGCTACATCTAGCAAAGCGCTGCCGTTATGAAAATGTGCCCGACATGGTCGACTCTGGGTTATTCAGGCGGTCATAATATTTTTAAATAGGCTATTTCTTTTTCAAAATCATTGATGATGTTAATAATGCAGCAGTGGTGTTTTGTTCTCGTGTTTTTTAACAGTAGACCTGCTTTAGTTGTTTCTCATTATGGATTCAGCACAGTGAAGTCTGTATCACTTCATGAAAAATAAAATGATGTGCAGCGCAAATGTGTCATGTACATAGCGTTATAAAGAGAACACGATTGTTGGCCTTATAGTGTTGTAAATGCTCTGTGCTTTCGTTGCCCCATGTATCGTTGTTGTTAAGGGAAAAGTGCTTTCAAAATGAGTTTCCCTTTCAAACCATAGCCTGTAGAATATGGCCAAGTTCATGTGCACATTTGCGTCAGATGTAAATTGTAATCGGCTTATATCTGATTAAACTAATACAGGATGCGTTTGGTTGAGTTTATTAAACCGCTAGCAAAGCTCTGCAGGGTGTATTCACAGTTTCAGCTCAAACACAATGCCCGATGTTATTGACTGGGTTATTTGAGACAGTTATTTTGTTTTTAGATGTTTCTTTTTCAAAGACATTTATGCATCATAATCTAGCAGTTATTTATAGTTAGTTATCTAGCAGTTATTTTTTATAGTCATATGTTCATGTTTTCATAGACATGTCAACATTAATTTTCGTAACAGTCTTAAAATAGTTTCATTTCTCCATGACGGAGACGCTCCGCCCCCCGCACAAGCCCGCCCACAAGTACTGCTTTTGAAACCTATCGATGATCGAAATGAGAAATTGACCAAAATTCCCATCCCTAGCTGTACCTGTACTGTTCACAGCAAAATATGTATGGACCATGATCTGTTGGCACTGGAATCTGATATTGGCTACATTTAAAACAACAATGTGAACAGCTGTACCAAAAAATCTGATGAACGTAGTGTGAACGTAGCCTTAAGTGTACATGCTCAGAAAAGTGTATGTTAGATCACCGTGTGAATATAAAGTTTAACTGGCAAAGCTTTAAAATGCATGCAAACATAAGCTTTCATGATGGCGAAGATTTGCGATGTCACGTGAGTGTAACTCTACCGCTGTGCTGCAAAACATGTGATGTGAACGTACATAATGTTGGGACGGGTGCCAGAAGTGCAACCTGTAGCCGCAATCTCTCTACAAAGGCAGAACGTGGATATAATATAATAGATCGCAATCTAAAATTGTGATATCGCACAGCCCTCCTTGTCCTTTGGCAGTTTATCACGTGACGCACTGAACGCTCTCATCACATCAGTGTGATCGTACATGTCTTCAAGTGTACTATTGTGTTGTACTCTGACATTACAAAACAGGACAGATGCTTCGAGTATGCGGTGTACCTTTAAATCTGTGAATATAGAAATGGCTGCTCACGGTGTGGCTCGTCAGTTCTTGAGTTAAGGTGGTCTTCTGCGTCGTGCAGGCTTAGGTCTGCGTCGTCCATTTCATCTAGCTGCAGAATTGAGGGTATAGAATTTAAAAAAAGAAAAACAGCATAAAAATATTTGCAAATACATAATTCTAATATATGTTACACATCCATAAAGTACATATCCACCTTATTTCCCAATGCAAAAGTAACCTATTTTCTTTCAATGTGCAAGATTTCTGATTCATCAGCACCATTATGAGTAACACATAATGCTATTCTATGTGTTGCTGTATAATTAAGGTTGATCGATGATTTTAAATAAGTACATTAATTTCCAGTTTCACATGACAGCTTATTTTACATTAGCATGCTTAAAAGAGCCTCTAAATGTTTCCATATCAATTTGCAGATTTCACTTTTAATCCATATATTACTATTATGCTTACAAAAC
>CM040913.1:3206129-3258629 GCA_023029165.1 Gobiocypris rarus
AGCGTCGGGTCCCAGGCCTCTCATGAAACCACACATCATAGCTGGCCCTCAGAACATCAGCGCAGGTCTGCATCAGTCTGTGGTTCTGGAGTGTTTGGCGGAGGGCAACCCTCGGCCGCTGGTGTCCTGGAGCCGGGCCGACTCGAAACCCATAGACGTGTTCGGAGCCAGGGTGCTGGGAAACGGGAACCTGATTATCTCGGCCGTTAAAGCCCAGCACAGCGGCACGTACCTGTGCCGCGCAACCACACCGGGAACACGCAACTACACCATAGCGGCCGGCAACCTCACCGTACTCGGTACGAGATGTTAGACGGAACGGTTATATTTATATTAAATAATATAATATATATTAACTATATTAGCGTTCACATCAAGAACGATAACTTTAACGATAACTATATTAGCCTTCACATCAAGAACGATACCTTTAACAATAACTATAATAGCGTTCACATCAAGAACGATAATTTTAACTATAACTATATTAGCGTTCACACCAAGAACAAAAATTTTGACGATAACTATATTAGCGTTCACACCAAGAACGATAACTTCAACGATAACTATAATAGCGTTCACAACAAGAACGATACCTTTAACGATAACTATATTAGCGTTCACTTCAAGAACTATACCTTTAACGATAACTATATTAGCGTTCACATCAAGAACGATACCTTTAACGATAACTATAATAGCGTTCACATCAAGAACGATACTTTTAACTATAACTATATTAGAGTTTACACCAAGAACAATAATTTTGATGATAACTATATTAGCGTTCACAACAAGAACGATACCTTTAACGATAACTATAATAGCGTTCACATCAAGAACGATACTTTTAACTATAACTAAATTAGAGTTTACACCAAGAACAATAATTTTGACGATAACTATATTAGCGTTCACATCAAGAACGATACCTTTAACGATAACTATAATAGCGTTCACATCAAGAACGATACTTTTAACTATAACTATATTAGAGTTTACACCAAGAACAATAATTTTGACGATAACTATATTGGCGTTCACAACAAAACGATACCTTTAACGATAACTATAATGGCGTTCACATCAAGAGCGATACCTTTAACGATAACTATAATGGCGTTTACATCCAGCGATACTTTTAACTATAACTATATTGGCGTTCACACCAAGAACAATAATTTTGACGATAACTATATTAGCGTTCACACCAAGAACGATACCTTTAACGATAACTATAATAGCGTTTACATCAAGAACGATACTTTTAACTATAACTATATTAGCGTTCACACCAAGAACAATAATTTTGACGATAACTATATTAGCGTTCACAACAAGAACGATACCTTTAACGATAACTATAATAGCGTTCACATCAAGAACGATACCTTTAACGATAACTATAATAGCGTTTACATCAAGAACGATACTTTTAACTATAACTATATTAGCGTTCACACCAAGAACAATAATTTTGACGATAACTATATTAGCGTTCACACCAAGAACGATAACTTCAACGATAACTATAATAGCGTTCACAACAAGAACGATACCTTTAACGATAACTATATTAGCGTTCACATCAAGAACGATACCTTTAACGATAACTATAATAGCGTTCACATCAAGAACGACAACTTTAACGATAACTATATTAGCGTTCACATCAAGAACGACAACTTTAACGATAACTATATTAGCGTTCACATCAAGAGCGCTAACTTTAACTATAACTATATTAGCGTTCACACCAAGAACAATAATTTTAACTATAACTATATTAGTGATCACGTCAAGAACGACAACGATAACTATATTAGCGTTCACATCAAGAACGACAACTTTAACGATAACTATATTAGCGTTCACATCAAGAACGCTAACTTTAACTATAACTATATTAGCGTTCACACCAGGAACAATAATTTTAACTATAACTATATTAGTGTTCACATCAAGAACGACAATGATAACTATATTAGCGTTCACATCAAGAACGACAACTTTAACAATAACTATATTAGCGTTCACATCAAGAACGACAACTTTAACTATAACTATATTAGCGTTCACACAAAGAACAATAATTTTAACGATAACTATATTAGTGTTCACGTCAAGAACAACAACGATAACTATATTAGCGTTCACATCAAGAACGAAAACTTTAACGATAACTATATTAGCGTTCACATCAAGAACGACAACTTTAATAACTATATTAGCGTTCACATCAAGAACGACAACTTTAACGATAACTATATTCGCATTCACACCAAGAACGATAACTTTAACGATAACTATATTAGCGCTCACATCAAGAACGCACAACTTTAACGATAACTATATTAGCGCTCACATCAAGAGCGCTAACTTTAACTATAACTATATTAGCGTTCACACCAAGAACAATAATTTTAACTATAACTATATTAGTGATCACGTCAAGAACGACAACGATAACTATATTAGCGTTCACATCAAGAACGACAACTTTAACGATAACTATATTAGCGTTCACATCAAGAACGCTAACTTTAACTATAACTATATTAGCGTTCACACCAGGAACAATAATTTTAACTATAACTATATTAGTGTTCACATCAAGAACGACAATGATAACTATATTAGCGTCACATCAAGAACGCACAACTTTAATAACTATATTAGCGCTCACATCAAGAACGCATAACTTTAACTATAACTATATTAGCGTTCACACAAAGAACAATAATTTTAACGATAACTATATTAGTGTTCACGTCAAGAACAACAACGATAACTATATTAGCGTTCACATCAAGAACGAAAACTTTAACGATAACTATATTAGCGTTCACATCAAGAACGACAACTTTAACGATAACTATATTAGCGTTCACATCAAGAACGACAACTTTAACGATAACTATATTCGCATTCACACCAAGAACGATAACTTTAACGATAAATATATTAGCATTCACACCAAAAATGACAACTTTAAGATAACTATTTTAGCGTTCACATCAAGAACGATAATTGTAACGATAACTATATTAGTGTTCACGTCAAGAACGACAACGATTACTATATTAGCGTTCACATCAAGAACGACAACTTTAACGATAACTATTTTAGCGTTCACATCAAGAACGACAACTTTAACGATAACTATATTAGCGTTCACATCAAGAACGACAACTTTAACGATAACTATATCCGCATTCACACCAAGAACGATAACTTTAACGATAAATATATTAGCATTCACACCAAAAATGACAACTTTAAGATAACTATTTTAGCGTTCACATCAAGAACGATAATTGTAACGATAACTATATTAGCATTCACACTAAGAACAGTAACTATAATGATAACTGTATTAGCATCCACACTAGGAACGATGAATTTATGATAACTATATTAGCATCCACACCGCTGGACGATATTGTTCTGTTCATTATTAGTGCGCTGCAGTTTTATAGTCTGCATCTTTTAAATGCTTGAGCTCTTTAAAGCAGGATGGATTCGGATTGGCTGTCAATGCTTTTATTGTTCATCACCTGATTCCAGCGATATCATTCCTTTGTCATTTTCGTTATAGTTCTGCTATTCCTGAAATCTTTGTTCTCACAGTGTCCACTCATGTTTTGCAGTTCCTCCGTCTCTGGTGGAGAAACCAGAGAGCCAGACCCGACCCAGAGCTGGCACGGCCCGTTTCAGCTGCCAGGCTGAAGGCACACCTGCGCCCCGCATCACCTGGTTTAAGAACGGTCAGGTGATCCTCTCCAACGGACGCACCAAGATGTACAACAGGTGCGTGCAGACAAACGCCTCTAGTGAACGTAATAATCTCTTCTGATACTGACATATTTGTTTCGTCAGTAAACTGGTGATAACTCAGATCATTCCGGAAGACGACGCCTTTTACCAGTGCCAGGCGGAGAACTCTCAAGGCTCGGTCGTGTCCATGTCCCGTCTCATCGTGGTGCTGTCGGAGGACCGTCCCAGTGCTCCGCGTAACGTCCATGCAGAAACCATCTCCAGCTCGGCCATCTTACTGGCGTGGGAGAGACCGCAGTACAACGCAGTCAAAGTCATCGCTTACTCCATACACTACATGAAGTCTGAGGGTGAGCGTTTGAAACCGGCATGAAGTTAGAAAGAGATAAGTGGGTTAAAACAAAGAGACAAACTTTTGGTCTTCATTTTGCTGCTATTGTGGTTAAAAAACATTCAGTACATGGTTGTATTTGTTTTCTTAAAACTAGAAAAACTTTTGGTTTCTGTTCATTTTTGCTCTCAGGATAAAGCTCAAATTTAATCTGAATGTTGCACTGTACACTCAGGTCTTAATAACGAGGAGTATCAGGCTGTGATCGGGAACGACACGACCAGCCACATCGTGGACGATCTGGAGCCAGCGCGAAACTACACCTTTTATATTGTGGCCTACATGCCGATGGGCGCCAGTCGCATGTCGGAGCAGGTCACGCAGCACACGCTGGAGGATGGTGAGTCCATGCACTTATTTCCCACAATACACTATAGCACATCTGCCACTGTGAAACATAATATAAGCTGGGATTCATTTCCTGGAGGAAAAAAAGGCTCGTTAATAAAACAAGGCTTTTTTGTTTTAAAAGAAATTAAATCTGAGCTACATAGACAAAAATATGGAAGCACATATATTTATTCTGCCACAGAATAAAAAAATGTAAAAGGTAATTCCGACTTTATCTTTTTGTAGAAAAAGTCATAATTGCGAGATATAAATTTGCAATAGTATGAAAAAAAGTAAAAATTGTGCGAAACAGTCGCAATATTTTTTATATAAAACTTTAAAATTTATATTTAAATCACTTTTTTGTACTTGACTCTAACCTAACTGTCTATTAATACTCTGAGATTTAGTTGACATGTGTCTGCAAAGTTACTTATAGTTAGTAGAATAACTAACGTCAGCTATGGAAATAAAGCCTCAAATCTTTCCCGTAAAGTGTTTTTCATCTCTTGGTTTGTCCCTAGTTCCCCTCCGTACCCCTGAGCTGAGCCTAACGAGTCGCAGTCCGACTGATATCCTGGTGTCCTGGCAGCCGCTTCCTCCCAAATTCAGCCGCGGACGTGTTTCTGCGTACCGTCTGTCCTACCGCACGGCCACCAATGAGCAGTTGACCTCCGCCGAGCTGCCCGTACCGGGTGAGAACTGCACCCAGTACCTCCTGCAGGGTCTGCAGCCCGACACCATCTATCTGATCCGCATGTCCGCCTCAACCCGAGTGGGCTGGAGCCAACCGTCCGCCTGGAGCTCCCATCGCACGCCCAAAACATCCAGCGCCACAGGTGAGAGCAGAAGTCCTTTACTTTGTCCCATAGCCATGTTTTGTGTTTACACTCTAACAAATAAAGGTTCCAAAAGGTGTTTTTGGAATGTGTAAAACCTTCCAAAATAAATGTTCCAAAAAGTGTTTTTGGAATAATTAAAACCTTCCAAAATAAAAGTTCCAAAAGTGTTTTTTGGAATGTGATATCATAGAAGAACCAAAATAAAGGTTCCAAAAGATGTTTTTAGAACGTGTAAAACCTTCCAAAATAAATGTTCCAAAAAGTGTTTTTGGAATAATTAAAACCTTCCAAAATAAAAGTTCCAAAAGTGTTTTTTGGAATGTGATATCATAGAAGAACCAAAATAAAGGTTCCAAAAGATGTTTTTAGAATGTGTAAAACCTTCCAAAATAAAAGTTCCAAAAGTGTTTTTTGGAATGTGATATCATAGAAGAACCAAAATAAAGGTTCCAAAAGATGTTTTTAGAATGTGTAAAACCTTCCAAAATAAATGTTCCAAAAAGTGTTTTTGGAATAATTAAAACCTTCCAAAATAAAAGTTCCAAAAGTGTTTTTTTGGAATGTGATATCATAGAAGAACCAAAATAAAGGTTCCAAATCGTGTTTTTGGAATGTGTAAAACCTTCCAAAATAAATGTTCCAAAAGTTGTTTTGGGAATGTGATTCCATAGAAGAACCAAAATAAAGGTTCCAAAAGTTGTTTTTGGAATAATTAAAACCTTCCAAATTAAAAGTTCCAAAAGTGTTTTTTGGAATGTGATATCATAGAAGAACCAAAATAAAGGTTCCAAAAGATGTTTTTAGAATGTGTAAAACCTTCCAAAATAAAGGTTCCAAAAGGTGTTTTTGGAATAATTAAAACCTTCCAAAATAAAAGTTCCAAAAGTGTTTTTTGGAATGTGATATCATAGAAGAACCAAAATAAAGGTTCCAAAAGATGTTTTTAGAATGTGTAAAACCTTCCAAAATAAATGTTCCAAAAAGTGTTTTTGGAATAATTAAAACCTTCCAAAATAAAAGTTCCAAAAGTGTTTTTTTGGAATGTGATATCATAGAAGAACCAAAATAAAGGTTCCAAAAGATGTTTTTAGAATGTGTAAAACCTTCCAAAATAAATGTTCCAAAAGTTGTTTTTGGAATAATTAAAACCTTCCAAATTAAAAGTTCCAAAAGTGTTTTTTGGAATGTGATATCATAGAAGAACCAAAATAAAGGTTCCAAAAGATGTTTTTAGAATGTGTAAAACCTTCCAAAATAAAGGTTCCAAAAGGTGTTTTTGGAATAATTAAAACCTTCCAAAATAAAAGTTCCAAAAGTGTTTTTTGGAATGTGATATCATAGAAGAACCAAAATAAAGGTTCCAAAAGATGTTTTTAGAATGTGTAAAACCTTCCAAAATAAATGTTCCAAAAAGTGTTTTTGGAATAATTAAAACCTTCCAAAATAAAAGTTCCAAAAGTGTTTTTTGGAATGTGATGTCATAGAAGAACCAAAATAAAGGTTCCAAATCGTGTTTTTGGAATGTGTAAAACCTTCCAAAATAAATGTTCCAAAAGTTGTTTTGGGAATGTGATTCCATAGAAGAACCAAAATAAAGGTTCCAAAAGTTGTTTTTGGAATTAAAAACCTTCCAAATTAAAAGTTCCAAAAGTGTTTTTTGGAATGTGATATCATAGAAGAACCAAAATAAAGGTTCCAAAAGATGTTTTTAGAATGTGTAAAACCTTCCAAAATAAAGGTTCCAAAAGGTGTTTTTGGAATAATTAAAACCTTCCAAAATAAAAGTTCCAAAAGTGTTTTTTGGAATGTGATATCATAGAAGAACCAAAATAAAGGTTCCAAAAGATGTTTTTAGAACGTGTAAAACCTTCCAAAATAAATGTTCCAAAAAGTGTTTTTGGAATAATTAAAACCTTCCAAAATAAAGATTCCAAAAGTGTTTTTGGAATGTGATATCATAGAAGAACCAAAATAAAGGTTCCAAAAGATGTTTTTAGAATGTGTAAAACCTTCCAAAATAAATGTTCCAAAAGTTGTTTTTGGAATAATTAAAACCTTCCAAATTAAAAGTTCCAAAAGTGTTTTTTGGAATGTGATATCATAGAAGAACCAAAATAAAGGTTCCAAAAGATGTTTTTAGAATGTGTAAAACCTTCCAAAATAAAGGTTCCAAAAGGTGTTTTTGGAATAATTAAAACCTTCCAAAATAAAAGTTCCAAAAGTGTTTTTTGGAATGTGATATCATAGAAGAACCAAAATAAAGGTTCCAAAAGATGTTTTTAGAATGTGTAAAACCTTCCAAAATAAATGTTCCAAAAAGTGTTTTTGGAATAATTAAAACCTTCCAAAATAAAAGTTCCAAAAGTGTTTTTTTGGAATGTGATATCATAGAAGAACCAAAATAAAGGTTCCAAATCGTGTTTTTGGAATGTGTAAAACCTTCCAAAATAAATGTTCCAAAAGTTGTTTTGGGAATGTGATTCCATAGAAGAACCAAAATAAAGGTTCCAAAAGTTGTTTTTGGAATAATTAAAACCTTCCAAAATAAAAGTTCCAAAAGTGTTTTTTGGAATGTGATATCATAGAAGAACCAAAATAAAGGTTCCAAAAGATGTTTTTAGAATGTGTAAAACCTTCCAAAATAAAGGTTCCAAAAGGTGTTTTTGGAATAATTAAAACCTTCCAAAATAAAAGTTCCAAAAGTGTTTTTTGGAATGTGATATCATAGAAGAACCAAAATAAAGGTTCCAAAAGATGTTTTTAGAATGTGTAAAACCTTCCAAAATAAATGTTCCCGAAAGTGTTTTTGGAATAATTAAAACCTTCCAAAATAAAAGTTCCAAAAGTGTTTTTTTGGAATGTGATATCATAGAAGAACCAAAATAAAGGTTCCAAAAGATGTTTTTAGAATGTGTAAAACCTTCCAAAATAAAAGTTCCAAAAGTGTTTTTTGGAATGTGATATCATAGAAGAACCAAAATAAAGGTTCCAAATCGTGTTTTTGGAATGTGTAAAACCCTCCAAAATAAACCACAGAAGAACCAAAATAATGCCACAGAAGAACCAAAATAAAAGTTTCAAAGGTGTTTTTTGGAATGTGTAAAACCTTCCAAAATAAATTTTCCAAAAGTTGTTTTGGGAATGTGATTCCATAGAAGAACCAAAATAAAGGTTCCAAAAAGGGGTTTTGTGATGCCATAGACCAGGGGTCTCCAAACTCAGTCCTGGAGGGCCACTTAGATCCAAACCCAGATAAACACACCTGAACCAGCTAATCAGTGTCTTACAAGATTAGCTGGTTCAGGTGTGTTTAATTGGGGTTGGAACTAAACTCTGCAGGACAGCGGCCCTCCAGGACTGAGTTCGGAAACCCCTACCATAAACTAACCAAAAGTTAGTTGCAAAAAATATTTTTGAAATGTGATTCTATAGAAGAACCAAAATAAAGGTTCCAAAAAGTTTTTTTGGAATGTGTAAAAGCTTCCAAAATAAGGGTTAAAAAAGTGTTTGTGGTGCCATAGAAGAACCAATATTGGTTACCTAAAGAACCTTTCAGTGAACAGTTCTTAAACCTTCCCGATGATCTAAACATGAATTATCAGAGTCCGAGTCTATAGTTAACTCTTAATGGGCGCCAACGTTTTTCTTACGCTAATGTTACGCTGTTTAATTGATATGCTGCTGAATGAGCTTACTTGTGCGTAAACAATTTCTATCAACTCCTTTTGGTTTAACCCAATCTTCTTTTTGTATGTTTTTGGATCTGGAAGTGCTGTGCTATTTCCAAAGATACATAACAGCGCCCCCTACCGTATAACAGTGAAGACAAGTATTGCTGGAATAATTCATCATAGATAACTTGTGTAATAAATGTATAGAATAATAATAGATTATGATTTCTTTCTTAGTGTGAAGAGCATGTAAAAAAATCTAAAGAACCTTGGAAAGATTCCATGCATGCTAAAGGATTTTCATTGAGCCATTGATGGCCATAAAGAACCTGAGTGGAAATCCCATACGGAAAACCCTAGCAACTGCATAGCAAGGTCCTTTAAACCACACACAACACTTCAACACTTCTTCAGCAGAAATGTAGTTTTACTGAACGCTGCTTTCAGAAACGGCCCCACGATCTCCATAAAGCTGCTGAAGTGGTCAGCTCAGACCGTGACCGATGCCTTTGGCTTCCAAACTGGCTTTGTTCCGGCATTCCGTTTGTTACTCGATGACCCTTGACCCCGGCTGAGGGAGCTGAGGGACGGCTCAGTTTCGGGTCATAAAGGGAATGCTTCAGGCAAAAGAATAGACCTACCCGTGTGTAGGGAAGGTGACGGGCCCCAGAATGCCTTTATTTCCCGCTCAGCCTCTTTTCTGGTGGATATTTGCTAAACCGGATCTTTCTGTTATGCTTAGTTAGACAGACTGAGAGTGATTCCCACCTTGGAAAAACTCACTCAAATGTATTTAAATCTGTAATTTGTACAGAAGTTGATATATTGTGTGTTCTGGCCTTCAGTGCCTCCCGCCCCAGACCTTGAGCTTGAACCTCTCAACTGCACATCCGTGATGATCCGCTGGCATCCGGCTCCCAGCGACGCTGTTATCCAGGGATACAAGCTCTGTTTTCATCCTGACGGCCAATCAGAGGACTCCATTATCCAGCTGCCCCCTCAAGACCACCAGCACACCATCACAGGCCTCAGTGAGTCACGCACATCCATGTTCATTGCTGGGAAATCAGTATTTTTTATAATTTACTAAGTTATTATTATTATCAGAAAATTTCAAATTTTTCTATCAGACTTTTTTTTAGAAAAGTTATCATTGATTAAATTGGAAAAAAGTTATTACACTTAAGAAAAAAACACTTTTTAGGAGTAATTTGATTATTATTTCCATATAGATATAGAAATGTTTTACCTTTCAAATTTTTACTGGGAAAATAAATACATTTTCTAATTTTCTTAGGAAATTTCTTTCTTTTTAAATCTTTAATAAATCTTTATTCAGTGCAAAAAAAAGTTTTTTATAAAAAGTAATATAAAAATTTAATACACTTAAAACATTTTTTTTAAAGAAAAGCTGTGAACAATTTTATTAATATTTCTATATAGAAATGTTTCACCTTATTCATTTTTACTGGGAAAATAAATACATTTTCTTAGAAAATTTCTAATTTATTAAATGTGAAATAAATGCAATTTTTTAATCAATTTTAAGTAGCCTCAAACTAATATTAAAAAACTTAATACACATAAAACTTAAATAAAATGTGTGAATAATTTGATTAGGGTTTCCAGAGAGAACATTTTAACTTTCTAATTTTTGCTGGGAAAATAAATACATAAACACATTTTTTAAATGTGAAATAAATCTTTATTCAATGCAACACAAAAAAACACTTTTTCTTAATAAGGGCAAAGTAACCTGCAACTAATATAAAACAAAACTTAATTAATAACTTAATCAATACATAATATTTAAAAAAAAAAAAAAAAAAACACTTAAAACAGTAAATAGGATCAAATAAAATAGGATTTCCTTAGAGAACGTTTTACCTTCCTATTTTTTTACCAGGGAATAAATACATTTTTTAATTTTCAACCTACGTGTTTTTCATCATAAGCTCGGATATAAAAATGTAAAGTGTATTTTGCAATTTTGAATTCTTATTTTCTTAGAAAATTTTGATATGTGAAATAAATCTTAATTTAATGCACAAAAAAGAAAGATTAATTTTAAGTAGCCTCGAACAAATATCAAAAACATTTGGGCAGGTCACTAGTTAATTCTAATCTAAATTTGCTGCTTTAAACAAGTAGAAATATGAAATGAGGAATCTACCTGCATATTTTTCTTATTAAGTGCACATATGAAAATGTAAAGTAGCATCCCACTTATTTTAAGTCAAGCTTGTTCTGAAGCCTAAAACTGGGAAGGAAATGTTCCACAGGTTCTTTGAGCATCTTTGCGTTTGTGCATCTGATCGTCCTCGGACAGTCAGAGAATCCCAGTTTCCTCGCTGATTGATAATTACCCTTCTTCTGTTCGGACTTATGCACGGTTGCCCTGTCCGCCGCGTCCAGGGCTTTGTACGTGTCACGTACTATCCCCTCAGGGTCAAAGGCCACACCCCAGATGTCTCCTTCCAGTTTTCCCATCGTTCTCCATGCCCGTCTATTGTGCCTGGGTTTAAGGTCGGGCAGAGGCCCGTGAGACCGACCCTCCCCCATCACCTCTACAGCTGGACACAAGAGCTCCAACAAAGGATGCTGGGATTGCTCTGAACTGGGCAGAAGTGACCCAAGAGCAAAGAACTTCTGGGGCTTTTAGAGTCGATGCAAATTTAAGTTCAATGTCCCGATGGAGTGCATTCTGTTTGAATTGGTTTGGGTTTTGCTTAACTAATCAATATAATAATATGTAGTGCCTTTCATGACCTCAAGTTTGCTTTACTAGAAATAGAAAGCAATCATAAAACAAAACCATTAATATAAAACAGTGTTACAAGATCAAAGAACAGAACAAAAATAAGCAATAATACAGATATATTAAAGGAAACCACATTATAGAGTTAAAGATCAGAAACATTAGAGTAAAAAGAGTTTAATGGTCTGAAAGTTTGGGGTTTCACACGGAATAACTGGACTAATGTTTGCTGGGAAATACATCTTTATTGACTATTGATAAATCTTTATTATCTTTATTTGATTAATATTATATTATATATAAATAGATTTTTTTCTTCTGGGAAATACATTGTGCAATTTTATTAGAAAATATCTACTTTTAAAAAGGAAAGTCAATCTTAATTAACTTCTAACCAAATGTTTTAAGAAAATGTGTGAGTAATTTTTTTAGGATTTCCATATAAATAGAAATGTTTTAGATTTCAAATTTTTACTGGGAAATACATTGTGTAATTTTATTAGAAAATAACTACTTTTAAAGGTTTCTATTTTTTAAAAGTCAATCTTAATTTACTTAACTTTTTTTTTTTAAAGAAAATTCATGAGTAATTTGATTAGCATTATATTCTATATAAATAGAAATGTTTTAGATTTCTAATTTTTACTGGGAAATACATTGTGTAATTTTATTAGAAAATGTGTATTTTCTAAAAGGAGAGTCAATCTTAATTCTCTTAACTTAATTTTTAAAGAAAAGTTGTGAGTAATTTGATTCAGATTTCCATATGAATAGAAATGTTTTACTTTTCTATTTTATTCTGGCAAATACATTTTGTCATTTTATTATAAAATATCTCATTTGTTAAGGTTTCTACTTTTTAAAAGTAATTTGATTAGCATTATATTCTATATAAATAGAAATATTTTAGATTTCTAATCTTTACTGGGAAATACATTGTGTAATTTTATTAGAAAATATCTACTATTAAAAGTCAATCTTATTTCACATAACTTCGTATTTAAATAAAATGAATAATTAACTTGATTAAGATTTCCATTATAAATAGAAATGTTTTAGCTTTCTAATTTTTACTGTGAAATAAATACATTTTTAGAGTTTTTAGATAGAAATGAAAAAACTTAAATGAAACTTAGTGAGTAACTTGAATATGATTTATTGATAGAAACATTATACCTTTCTTATTTATTCATCAAAAATAAATACATTTTCTTAGAAAATATTTTTTTTTAATTTAGAAATATTTTACCTTTCTCGTTTTTTCTGGGAAATACATTGTGACTTTTTAAAGGTTTCTACTTTTTAAAAGTCGATCTTAATTCACTTAACTTAATTTTTTTTAGAAAATTCATGAGGGATTTCCATATAGATTTAAATGTTTTTCCTTTATAATTTTTTACTGATGGAAAACCATGGAATTATCATGGAAAACGATTAGGAATTAAATACTTTTTTTTAGTTTTAAAGCATCATTACCTCTAGGCCTGTTTCTTCCTAACTAGTTGAGCATAAAGTTTTATCCCGGTCCGGCCCCCGACCTCATAAAGCTCTCGTCCCAGGAGACGGGCCTGTGAAGGTGCCCTCCGATCTTTGACCTCTCGACCTTTAGAGGCTTAAAAACTCAAACCCCCTGCAGGACTTCACACACTGATCAAACTCACTCTTTACATTCACTGTTTACTGATGTGAAACACAGATAAGTGTCTAAATATGTGCACTCAGACCCGTGTTTTAGCCAAACATTGCAGATGAAGATGCACACATAGGATAAACGTTTGCATGCTTACAACATGAACGGTTGACTTTTTAGGCACTGTAGTAAAACCATGGTAAAGTGTAATTTTAAATACCTTTATTAATTGTATTATGCTTTGTTGTTTTTCAGACCCCAGAGTGAAGTACCATGTGAAACTGTTAGCGTTCAGTGCTAACGGAGATGGCTATCAGGCCCATCAAACGGTCAACACTCCAGGATGTCCTTGTAAGTGTTAAAAAAACATGAACTTGTGAATTTAATCTTCATAAATTGAACGCTGAATCGTGGGATTTATATTAAATCGATATTTAACTAGAAAAGCAATGTTTATTAAGCCAATCTTTCAATGTTAGCATGAAAAACAGGTAAGCTAACATATAAGCGTAATATTTAGTGCTCTTCAAATCTTAAAAGTAGGCTATATTTAGGATGAAAGCCATGTACTTGTGGATAATATAATATTAATTAAATAAATAAAAGGCAACTTAAGTGCACTTAAAAAGAGTACACACACTTAAGTGGCCTTTTAAAAATGTATTTGTCATACACTTATTTTGATGTGTAAAGTATTTGATTATAATTTTAACTAGTGTGTCGTTCACTATTACATTTAAAGTAATAGTGTACTTAAGTATACTTAAGTAATGTTTGAGTATATTTTAAGCATACTTTATATTTAAGTATACTAATATCTATGTACTAGTAGTAAAATTGTAAGTGTACTATTTAAATACCGCTTGGGATTAAATTGACCCACATGTATAAAAGTATACTTTAAGTGTAATTAAATGTAATTTTAAGTATATTTCTGAGAAGTACATAAAAAGTAGACCACTGTACTTTCTTATTGTTAGTTTATAAGAAGTACACTAATAGCACACTTGGATATAAACGTCTTTCTCGTAAGGGTTTATAGTGTAAATGTACTTAATTGCAGCTTCACCATTAAAAAATGTGTAGTTTAAAAAAACATTTTAATTTTAATACATGGCATACACGTTTCAATAGAAATTACATTAAAGTTTATTTCAGTACCATAAATACTTACCATATTTCAAAGATATAATTAAGAAGTTGCATATAAAGATACTTAAGTGAGTCATAAAGTACGCTTAAGTTCAACTAATTGCATGTAATATAAATTAAAACATTAGAGTAAAAAGAGTTTTATGGTCTGAAAGTTTGGGGTTTCACACGGAATAACTGGACTAATGTTTGCTGGGAAATAAATCTTTATTGACTATTGATAAATCTTTATTATCTTTATTTGATTAATATTATATTCTATATAAATAGATTTTTATTTTTCTGGGAAATACATTGTGCAATTTTATTAGAAAATATCTACTTTTAAAAAGGAAAGTCAATCTTAATTAACTTCTAACCAAATGTTTTAAGAAAATGTGTGAGTAATTTTTTTAGGATTTCCATATAAATAAAAAATGTTTTAGATTTCAAATTTTTACTGAGAAATACTTTGTGTAATTTTATTAGAAAATAACTACTTTTAAAGGTTTCTATTTTTTAAAAGTCAATCTTAATTTACTTAACTTATTTGTTTAAAAGAAAATTCATGAGTAATTTGATTAGCATTATATTCTATATAAATAGAAATGTTTTAGATTTCTAATTTTTACTGGGAAATACATTGTGTAATTTTATTAGAAAATGTGTATTTTCTAAAAGGAGAGTCAATCTTAATTCTCTCAACTTAATTTTTAAAGAAAAGTTGTGAGTAATTTGATTCAGATTTCCATATAAATAGAAATGTTTTACTTTTCTATTTTATTCTGGCAAATACATTTTGTCATTTTATTATAAAATTTCTCATTTGTTAAGGTTTCTACTTTTTAAAAGTAATTTGATTAGCATTATATTCTATATAAATAGAAATATATTAGATTTCTAATCTTTACTGGGAAATACATTGTGTAATTTTATTAGAAAATATCTACTATTAAAAGGAAAAGTCAATCTTAATTCACATAACTGTGTGTGTGTGTGTGTGTGTGTGTGTGTGTGTGTGTGTGTGTGTGTGTGTGTGTGTGTGTGTGTGTGTGTGTGTGTGTGTGTGTGTGTGTGTCTGTGTGTGTGTGTGTGTGTGTGTGTGTGTGTGTGTGTGTGTGTGTGTGTGTGTGTGTCTGTGTGTGTGTCTGTGTGTGTGTGTGTGTGTGTGTGTTTCAGCCGCACCGAACCGGCGTTTGGCCGCCCTGCCTCCGCCTGATCACCTCCACGCCACAGCCAACAGCTCCTCTGCGGTGGGTCTGAGTTGGGGCCGTCCTGCTTTCAGTTCTGGGAAAGCCGTCAGCTATTCCGTCCGCTACGGGCCCGTGAGTCCGCCCGACGCCTCCGCCGTACGCTACGTCCAGACGTGAGTCCCGCTGCCTCAACGGAGGCTTGACATCAGTAGCGCTCCAGCTTCTGGATTCAGATGACTGATATGTTTTCTCTCTCTTCAGCCCTGAGCAAACCGTAACGGTAACGGGTCTCCGGACAAACACTCGCTATGAGTTTGCGGTGCGTCTTCACATGGATCAGATGTCCAGTCCCTGGAGCGCGAGCGTCTATCAGAGGACTCTCCTGGAAGGTAGCAGTTTCATGACATCTTAAACAAACACTCCACTTTTTTGAAAATAGGCTCATTTTCCAAGTCCCCTAGAGTTAAATAGTTGAGCTTTACCGTTTTTGAATCCATTCAGCCGATCTTTGTATCTGGCGGTAGCACTTTTAGCATAGCTTAGCATACATCATTGATTCTAATCAGTCCATTAGCATCTCATTCAAAAAATGACACTTTCAATATTTTTCCTATTTAAAACTTGACTCTTCTACAGTTACATCGTGTGCTAAGACCGACTGAAAATGAAAAGTTGTGATTTTCTAGACCGATATGGCTAGGAACTACTTTCTCATTCCTGCGTAATAGTCTCGGATCTTCACGGCTGTACCATTTGCATCTATTTGATTTGATTCTAATAATCATCATTTCAAAATGCGTTTATTAAAATAGCTCAGAATCGGCTTAAACCTGTTCATTGTGGAAACACACATTTATTCAGATCAAAAGAATGAACATGGTTTAGCAAATATTCAATTAATAAAAATGTTTGAAATGTATTAGAACTATTACTGACCCGTCTCATTCACAAATATAATCGCATTAAGTTCATTAGTTGGTGTTGAAACCGTAATCCTGCTGGATGGGATTTTAAAGCAGTTCCAACACATCAATCCTCCAGCGAGTGTGTCTGATCTGAGATCTGTGCTCCGCAGCGCCGTCGTCTCCGCCGCAGTCCGTCAGAGCGACCCTGATCGAGGACGACACGGCGCTGGTGTCCTGGAAGCAGCCGGATCAGCCGGATCTGTCCGTGACGCGCTACACCATCCTGTACGCCTCTCGGAGCGCCTGGATCGCCGGGGAATGGCAGGTTCTCCAGAGGGAAGGTGAGCCACAGGGTTGATCACTCGAGCACGGGTCCGCTTGGAGACTGTGGCCAGTTCTGCTTCAGTAACAACAGACTACAGAACATACAAATACACAATTATGTGTTTGCATCTGTAGACTTAAATTACTTCACATATCTTTAAAGACGATGTGTCTTAAGTGTGTGTAAAAATGCACTCACTCACACACACACACTCTCACTCACAAACAAACTAACACTCAATCACTCACTCAAACACACTCACTTACTCGCGCACACACACACACACACACACACACACACACACTCACACACACTAACACTCACACACACTCACACACACACACACTCACTCACACACACACTCACTCACTCACACACTCATACTCACACTTTCACTCACACACACACAAACTCTCCTACACACACACTCACTTACTCTCACAAACACTCAATCACTCACACACACACACACACACACTAACACTCAATCACTTACAGTCTCTCACACACTCACACACACACACTAACACTCAATTACTCACACACACACTAACACTCAATCACTTACAGTCTCTCGCACATTCACTCTCACACACTCACTCACACACACTAACACTCAATTACTCTCACACACACACTCAATCACTCAACTCACACTCTCCCATACCCTTACACAAATTGTTCGGTATATTTAATTTAATATATATAATTTACTATCTATATTGCAATATATTATATCAGTTAATTTATCATCTTCATCTCGGATGTTTTCCCCCCAAAAAACGCTTTTGAGAAGTAAAGATACGGCTCATATCCGTCTGTAGCCTTCCAGAGCTCGCACGGCGTGCCTCAGCTGATGCGTCTCTCGCTGCTCTTCTCATTCCAGCCACAAACACCATGGCTCTCCTGGAGAAGCTGGAGTCGGGGAGCGTGTACCTGCTGAAGATCTCGGCCTCCAACCAGGCGGGTGACGGCCCGTTCTCCAGCACCGTAGAGCTGCCGGTCAGGGCTAAGATCCACCAGGGGAAAAACCCACGTCACGCCGACGACCACGCCGAGAAGACAGGTACACCGATCTGAGAGCAAGCCACATCAATGACCTGTTACATACCGCACTATAACACAAATCTCTTTTGTGCAGCGTTTATCGACAGCCTGTACCACATCGATGAGAAGTCCATGACTGGGATCATCGTCGGCGTGTGCATCGCCCTGTCCTGCATCATCCTCTGCATCTTCATCCTCCTCACCAAGAGTGAAGCACAGTGAGCCTACACATTATCCTACACTTACAAAACTAGAGCGCTCTGGGCGTGGTGAAAACTAATAAGGCCACGATCTGGAATGACAGCCAGTGTTGTTTTCTCTCAGCAGGAAATCAGCTTCCTCAAAGATGATTGGACGGGAGAGGAATGAGGTCATGCATAGTGGTGCGTCATCAGCCAATCAGCAGCGGGCGGAGACCGCAGAGGTTCTGAGACCGATGATGAGGACACACTTCATTGATGCCAAAGTAAGAATCTGTTTACTTTATATGTGCATAGATTAGGTTTAACCCTCCGGTGCTCTTCAGTCATACCCGGTCATTAGACACAACTTGGACACACACAAAAAATATGGACAAGATTCGAAAAGGTCCTGAAGAGTCACACTGCATTGGAAGTGAATGGGAGAGGATTTTCCCTAGTGGAAGCGTTTGGTACTGAACCCGATCAACATCTGACTGAACGCTGAGATATCAACCTCACATTTGTAACACCACTTGTTTAGATCTATGGCTTTGATTTTAACACACATTTAGAGTAAAACATGTTTTGGAAAATATATATTTCATATAAACATTTTAATTTTTGTGCATTTTTCGTAACAATAAACTGTAACTTTTCACAAAGTTCACTTTTTAAAACTTTTTGCACTTCAGCAATAATCTGCCAAGTGTCGTCTTTAATAAGAGCCCAAACTTCAGTCTGTGATCCAAAGCGTTCAAGATTTATGGCCGTTTAGGTTTTTTCAGGTCTGCGCTCAAAAAGTGAATGAATGGATCATAACGACTGCATTAATATAATTTAGTACCATAAAAAACCTGTACAAATACAAAATATTAAATAAAAAAAATTATCAAACTAAAATATTGTACAATTATTTCACACACACATATACTCACTCACTCACACACCTCACTCACACACACACACACACTCTGGCACACACAAACACTCACGTGCACACACACACATATACACTCATGCACACACACACACACGCACATATTCACTCACTCACTCAATCACACACACACTCTTGCACACACACTCATGCGCACATAAACACCCACACCACAGGTTTTTTCAGGTCTGCGCTCAAAAAGTGAATAAATGGATCATAACGACTGCATTAATATAATTTATTACCATAAAAATCCAGTACAAATACAAAATATTAAATAAAAAAATATTATCAAACTAAAATATTGAACAAATATTTCACACACTCACACACACATATACTCACTCACTCACACGCACACATACTCACACACACACACTCTGGCACACTCTCGCACACACACTCGCGCGCACACAAACACCCACACACATACATACATACACACACACACACACACACACACACACACACATTCACTCACTAACACACACACACACACACACACATACACATTCACTCACTCACTCACTCACTCACTCACACACACACACACACACACACACATTCACTCACACACACATACACACACACTAACACACACACACACACACACACACACATTCACTCACTCACACACACACACACATTCACTCACTAACACACACACACATTTCACTCACTCACTCACTCACACACACACACACTCACGCACGCTCACACACGCTCACACACACACTTTCACGCACACACTCGCACACACACACACACTTACGCAAGACACACACACTTGCGCATGCACACACACTTACACACACTTTCACACACACAGTCGCACACACTATCACACACACACATATAATTTAGTACCATAAAATCCCCTAAAAATACAAAATATTAAATAAAAAACATTATCCAAGTAAAATAAAGTTAATTATTTAATTGAGATAAAATAATCTGTCATTTTTGACACGTGAGGAGCACCAGATAACTTTTTTCCCTCGAACTTTGATGCAGACTTAAATACGTGTTTTGTTTATTTTCAGGGTGGAGCAAATCTAAGGATAAGCCATGAGGGGCCCGTCCCGAGTGAGGCGCTGGACAAACGGAGCACTTCCAGGACTGATGGAAATAAAAGCAAGGTGAGAGGAAGGATTCACTTCTGTGGATCAAACTAACTTTTACAGTCAACATGAAACAACATTTGCCCAGTGTTATTTATATTTTTAATTCATATTAAAGCCTTTAGTTTTATATTCTCAGTTCATTTTAATTTTGGTGTAGTTTATATTAAATGTTTTTATACTAAATCTGACAATTTTATTCGGTTTTAGTTTTAGTTCAGATTTAGTTTTTAGTTTAGTCTCAGTTTATTGCCAAGGCAGCATTTCTAACTTTCATTTAGTTAATGTTTTTAATTTAATATTTAATGTAATACTTTATTTCAATTAACTTTTTTTAAAATAATTTTACTTACAAATAATAACCCTGATTGTGATGAATTTCTGAACCTTATTAATATTATGAATTAGCCCTTAATTTTTAGTATATTTTTTATTCAATTTGTCATGTGCTTTTGTCAGTTTTATTATTATTATTATTTATATATTTTAGCTTAGGTTTTTATTTATTTCCAGTTAGTAACTTTAGTTTATTGCCAATGCAGCATTTAGTTTATATTTATCAAGTATTTATATTTAAATTTATTTTAGCTTTGTTTCAATTAACACATTTTTAAATAATTTTAGTTACCCTAATTGTAATGAATTATTCCAATTATTTATAGTTGTTATTAATATTTTGAATCAACTTTTATTTTTATATACTTTCAGTTAATTTTAATTTTAGTGCATCTGTCAATTTTATTAGATTTCTTTGTATTTCTATATAGTTTTATTTTTAGTTCAGTTACTTCAGCATAAACTTATTTCCGGTAGTTTCCAAGATAGCAATTCAAATTTCTTTCAACTTAAGTTTTTAATTTACTTTTAATTTATTTCAGCTTTTTACTTAACAATAACAACCATAATTGAGATGCATTTCTGAACAGATTATTCAACAATAAGCGTCTTAATTAAATACAGTCAACACGTTACACGTCTCATTTGTTGACATTAGTTAATGCATTAACTACCATTATGGGAAATATATATTTACATCATTTATTAACCTTTGTATTTAATGTTAGTTCACTGTGATGTTGAAATGAAAATGCTGTGCGAAGTATTGATCATTGTTAGCTAATGTTACTGAATGAAGTGCTGACCATGAGCTCTGATGTTTGCATCGGACAGATTGAGGATCCTGCCTGTCTTTATGAGCTGGGAAGACGGTTCTGCATTTGGAGGATGAGCAGATCCTCTATCGGCCTCTAGGGGAGTCGGAGAGCTCTCAGACCAGCGCGGGAGACTCCGGGAACTTCTCTAATGGCGAGACGGAAGACAGCGGCCCGGACAGAACCTCGGATCGCTCGGACTACAGCGTCTATTCTAGACATCGATCTCCACTTCCTCTTTAGTCCGTCAGTCTGTGACGCGAGTGGGCGTGGCCTGAGACTCCAGGGCCAATGAAAACCAGTCGCATCATTTCTTCAGGATCCGATCCCTCCGGAGAGAGTGTGATCTGGATTGCTCGTGCCAAAAACCCTTTAAATAGCTTTACGAAGTCGCAGATACTCTGTTGGCTTTGACAAACTTGCACACCCCTTTCCTAATAACTTTCCCTCTCCGGCCGGACCTGTTCGGAGCGATTCCCCAAAGATGAACGTGTTTCCGATCAGCTCATGATGATGAATGTGTTGAACGCCTGATGTGCTTTACGCAAACGGACGCGTGTTTTGTTTTTTTACAGAGACGGAGTTTCGTTCTGCCGTCTCTCTACCTCATTCGCCCTCGTTCGGGTTTGTGCCGTTTCTTGATTTCTACTGTTGTTTTGATGTAAACACTGAACGTGTTTGCGAATATAATCCAAAGAGTCCAGAAGTCGAATAAAAATGGTAACACTTTACATTAAGTTTCAAAAAGTTAGCATTAACTAACAATGCACAACACTTTTACCGCATTGTATTGTTTATTTCATCGCATTTTTTAAAAAAAATCACATATTTGGTATCATCCGAAAGCTTATTAACTCAAAATTCATCCCCTGTAAACAGTTGAAATTGGACGTTGCGTTACCATGGAAACAGTACTCTCATTTCTTCTAGCGGGCTCCTCCCCCTAGTGTGCGGGTCAGGTTTCATATTACAACATTTATTTTAACTACTTTTTTAATCAAAACCTTTTCTAATCTTGACAAAACTTATATCGTCGGAAATGTCTGAGTCTCAAGGTTCCATATTTTGTGATTAAAAATTAGAGAAAATTTCTTAGTGACAAAATACAATGGAAATTTTGACACCCGGTGGCTATTTGTGGTACAGCAACTAAACAAAAACTTTTATTTTTTGTGATATCAACTTCAAATTTGGAACACAACTCAGTTAGACACGTGGCTTTGATTTTATTGTAATTTTATATTAATAATTATTTAATAAAATATATATTTTATATAAAATTACATAGTACATTTGCTGTACGGTAAATTTAAACCTCCATAACTTTTTCATACTTTCATTTTAATTTTTAACTTTCAATAATATGCCGAGTGTCTTCTTTAAAACAAGACCAATGTAAGTCTATAGTCCAAAATGTCTTTGCGCTATCCAAACTTAAATGGCGATAATTCATTTTCACATCTATTCTCAAAAATCAGAAGTCACATCTGTTAACATTTACGTGCAAACAAAACAATAACTACTTTCTTTTAACAAAGATTAATAAATGCTTTTACAAATATATTGCCCATTGTTAGTTCAAGTTATCTAATGCATTAACTAATGGGAACAAATGAGACGGTAACACTTAATAATAAGGTTTCGTTTGTTTCCGTTAATTAAGTAAATTAGTTAACAGTGAATTTAGCATTTATTAATCTTAGTTAATATTAATCTCTGCATTTACTAATACATAATAAGGATATTGTAAAGTGTTACCTTTCATTATTTTCTAATAGTTTTTTATTAGAAATTCTGATTTCTATTTTCAAACACTACTAATTTCGTTCCGAAAATAGTGCAGAATCTAAAATGTTTCTACTTTTACATCAAAATCCTAAAACTTTCAAAACAGGTGTAAATATTTTTCAATGTGATCTGGGACTTTTAAAACCTCACCGCATATTTATTTTTGACTTGAAATGAAAGTAACCATTTAAGGTGCCTCAGGTTATGAATGCTGCTTTAGAAGTCGTGGATCCGGATCATCAGACGAGTGAACCGTTTACCTCAGTTTATTTAACTTGGTTCATCACTCTTGTGTTGTTTGTGCTACCTCCTTGTTTATTGTGTGTAGCGTATATGAGCGTGTTACATTTGCCAAACGGGATCAGGTTGTTGATCCATTATTTTAAGGTTTTAAGTGATTTGTGGAGTTTCCGTTGTGGAGGATTGGGTTTTGATTAATTTTGGTTGCTCGTATAATTTAGCCCTTGCTTCTGTAAGTAATATTCCGGGTTTGTTCGAATAAAACCTTATTTGATTACAGAAATGCCGAAAATATAACAGAAAATAATGCTGCGTTCACACCATGTCTTAATTACCGTAAATAAAAAGCTTTGTACGCTTTTGAGCGCAGTGGTCAGGTGGTACAGCGGTCACGTGATGCAGTTCAGAATCAGTACGGTATTTACGAACCCAAGCTCAATCTTGTTCGTTTTTGTTTACGGTAAGCAACCGTTATATTAGTCATTTTGTGGCGCATTTGAAATCGCCAGATGCTATTTTTGTTGGTTTATACGAACTGAGGAACGACTTGTTTTGTACCTTTTTTTCTGCACGATTTCTGTGAAAAAAAAAAAAAAAAAACGTTGCGCGCTGATGTCAGTTCATCAAACTAAACGCTTTATCTTAATTATCGTAAATAAAAAGTTTTGAATGTTTTCGCATGCAATGGTCAGGTGGTACAGCAGTCACGTGATGCAGTTCAGAATCATTACGGTAATTACGACATGGCATAAATCCAAACTCAATCCAGTCCCTTAGATTTTTAGTTTTGCGGTAAGCAACCGTTATATGATCGTAGTCATTTTGCAGTGCGTTTTGAAATCCTCAGTGCTTTTGTAGGTGTATATACGAACTGAGGAACTACTTGAAACTTTCAGGTTTGTTTTGTACCTTTTTTCTGCAAGATTTCTGTGGGAAAAAAACACAAAAAAGTTGCGCGCCGATGTCGGTTCATCGAAATCAAAGCTTTATCTTAATTACCATAAATAAAAAAAACTCTGAACGCTCTTGCGCGCAGTGGTCAGGTGGTTCAGAATCGGTAATTATATTAGTCATTTTGTGGGATCAGAGGCAGTTTTTGTTGATTTATATGAACCGAGGAACGACTTGAAAGTTTTTTTCTGCAAGATTTCTGTGAAAAAATAACCACAAAAAAAAAGTTGCGTGATGATGTAAACTAAACCTAATTACTGTTTTCGTGTGCAGTGGTGTCACGCTGTTTAATTACAACATCACGTGAACCCAAACTCAATCCAGTCTCTCAGATATTGTTAGTCATTTTGTGGCGCAATTGAAATCGTCAGCGTTTTTGTTGGTTTATACGAACAGAGGAACGATTTGAAAACTTTAAGGTTTGTTTTGTACCGTTTTTTCTGAAAGATTTCTGTGGAGAGAAAAAAAGTGTGTGCCGGTGATGTCGGTTAACCAAACTGAAAGCTTTATAAGATGGCGACGGCCTTATGATGGGAGGATCGTTTGCAATATTAAGATATCAGATCCAAAGAGTGAAATAAGAAATTATACAGAGGTGTGAAATGATACTGTTACCTCCAAAGATAGAGATTATATATTTCTGTACATTTGAAAGTGCCAAATGAAACGCTTTTCAGCTTTACGTTCGTTTTCTCATGCTAGCTCTCGCGCGCGGATCTCGGGTGAGCGCGGGCTTTTTCTTTGCTAGACCTCCATTTTAGATGGTAGTGACGCGGCGGGTGTAACGGACGCTAGAATCCAAAGAGTTGTTTGCTTCGTTCACTGGGTCGGACCGGCGGCGGGTTCAACGTCGAGTATGAGTGTGATTTGAGTGTTTGAATGAAGTGTGAGTGTGTACTGTTATGCGAACAATATTTTATAAAATGAAATCAAGAGTTTCGGGACAACCCTTTAGATCGAAGTGACACAAAATCATCATTTCAAAAAGCAAATAAAATCTATACCAAAGATTGATACGGTCGCCCCTGTGTAGATTTGACTAGACTTTTGCTTTTGTAAAGTTGCATCCTGTTTTGACTACGACCACAAACCTTCAGGAAACCTGTTTTTAACCTTTATGTATGTTGAACATTAATCTCAAACCATGTGAATGTAAACCACAAGGGGTGTAAATGCTCTGCATTTTTCCAGTGTTTTCTTTTTATTATCATTATTATCATTATTCTTATGAGTGATTTTGAGCGTCGTTTGTGTTTTTGTTCACATTGAATGTCCCTGAACAGCCAAAGAAACGTAGTGG
Source organism: Gobiocypris rarus (assembly GCA_023029165.1). NCBI lineage: Eukaryota > Metazoa > Chordata > Actinopteri > Cypriniformes > Gobionidae > Gobiocypris > Gobiocypris rarus. The sequence continues at coordinate 3,231,800 of CM040913.1, forward strand.
ACTTTCATTTTATCATGATTTGCCTGTAGATTTATTATAATTTGTATGAATTTTATTGAAGGCCCTCATGTTAAGCATGTTTTACCAGTTTGATTCAATTACATGCCAAAAAAGTGGTCAAAACAATGCACATTATAATAAAATATTTCTCAAAAATAACTGTTTGGCTCATTATCTTTCATTGTAGTTAGTAATGTCACGCTATTTGTTAATGAGTTTAATAGCAGTGATGTTTTGTTTGAATAGTAGGCTGTTTTTATATTTAACTACATTAAAATATTGTATTTATTTTCTTAAACGAGGCTTTTCGGAACTATGAATCAACTGAACCGATTCCTTCGGTACTGAGATCACGTGACTTTGGCAGGTTGAGACGCGCTCCGAATCGCTGATTCGAAACAAATGACTCGCAAACGCTCGAGAAAGAACCCAATTATTTATGATTATATACAAAACCACAGAAATGTAGTAATTAAAACAATTTGGAAATAAAGTATCTATCTGACCGTTTGTCTAAAGTTGGAATAATTCAAACAAGTAAAAAAAGCAGTTCGTTTTAATGCACCTTATTTATGTTTTTCAAATGTATAATCAAATAATTTTTTAAGTAATTTACATTTTTTATTAGTTTGTATAGTTGAATCTCTTATTACTTAAAATAAATAAATAAATGCGTTTTTGAAAAGGGTCAGCGTGAATGTGCGGTAATGACACTCCGGGCCTGTCGGCGGCGCTACAGCCTGTAGGCCTGCGTGATGACGTCATACTGCGGAAGCGGAAACACGCGTCCTCTTTTCCGCCTGTTGTCGCAGCGCCGCGGCACATGTGCGAGTTAAATCATAATAATTGATCAAAATGCGTATCGAGAAGTGTTATTTCTGCTCGGCTCCGGTGTACCCGGGACACGGAATGATGTTTGTGCGCAACGACTGCAAGGTAAACACTCGACCTGCGTCATTATCACTGTGTGTGTGTGTGTTTATATCAGACACCGAGTGCCGTTTAAACCGTCACTTCACGAACCGTGATCGCTCATATTGTTCATTATTAACGGAGGGAAGGGTTTTATGGTAAATACAACACATTTTAAGAAAGTGGTCTTTACGAGCGAGAGTAACACGGAAAACCCGTTTTTCATAATTTATCATGTACTTTTATATATTAGATAACATTTTATTATAGTAACCCTACTTTTTAATGTTATATTTACATTTTTCTAAATGCATTAATAGTGTATACTATCATTTAATATAATAGACAATATAATAATTTATTTAAAATATACTTTTATAAAATTGTATGTAAATTGTTATAATTCACTTAAATTTTATATTTACATTTTCCTAAATCTTTTTAGTGAATAATTTTATGTAATAGACGATAAAATATTTCTATTTTTACTTGTATAAATTCCTATTTATAATAAACATGTTCATAATGTATAATATAATTTATATAAAGTGTATTTTTACCTTTTAAAATGTAATATTTTTGTTTTTATAATGTATAATATAATTTTAGATAATATAATAATTTATATAATATACTTATTTTTAGTTCTATAAATGAAGTTACATTTACTAATATAATAAATATATTTTTTTATGAAATTGTATGTTATGTTTGTATGTTTATAATGTTAATTTAGATGAGATATTTATAATAAAATATGCTTTTTTACTTGTATAAAATATATGTACATTTTAAAGAAATATTTTTTATAGTGTATAATATAATTTTATGTATTAGACAATATAATAATTAATTTAATATATATTTATTTGTTTAAAATGGTTTATATTTTTATAAATATTTATAATGTATAATAATCTTATATAATAGACAGTTTATCAAATAAAATATGCTTTTTTTTTACTTTTATACAATTTTATATTTATATTTTTGGAAATGTTTTTATAGTTTATAATATAAATGTATATAATGGACAACATAATTCATATAATAAAATATATTTTACTTGTATTTGTATTGTTTGTATTTGTATAAAAGTTCATAATGTATAATTTTATATAATAGACAATTTATTAGAATAATTGATATAACAAATATACTTTTGTTTTCCATTTTACACAATGTTTTTAGAATGTGATATAATAAAATGTTATATTTTTATTTTATTTAATAATATTTGTATTTAACAGGTTTTTTTTATTATGCGTTTAATATATCACCTGTGTGTGTGTGTGTGTGTGTGTGTGTGTGTGTGTGGTTCTGAAGGCGTTCAGGTTCTGCCGGTCCAAATGCCACAGAAACTTCAAGAAGAAGCGAAACCCGAGAAAGACCAGATGGACCAAAGCGTTCCGGAAGTCAGCGGGCAAGGATCTGACGGTGGTGAGAGCGGCTCCGGCTCCTGAGCTTTCTCCCGGCTCTGTGTGTTCGGATCTAACTCTGCTCCTGTGTTTGACAGGATAACGCTCTGGAGTTCGAGAAGCGCCGGAACATCCCCATCAAATACAACCGAGAGCTCTGGAGCAAGACGAGTGAGTGCGCCCACATCCGTGTGTGACGTGTGTGTGTGTGAATCTGACCTGTGTGTGTCCGTGTGAATCCATGTGAATCTGACCTCTGTGTGTGTATATGATCCAGTGTGACTGACCCGTGTGTGTGTGTGTGTGTGTGTGTATGAGCCGCTGTGACTCTGACCCGTGTGTGTATGAGCCGCTGTGGTTGACCTGTGTGTGTGTATGAGCCGCTGTGATTGACCCGTGTTTGTGTGTGTATGAGCCGCTGTGACTCTGACCCGTGTGTGTGTGTGTATGAGCCGCTGTGACTCTGACCCGTGTGTGTGTGTATGAGCCGCTGTGACTCTGACCCGTGTGTGTGTGTGTATGAGCCGCTGTGACTGACCCGTGTGTGTGTTTCCGCAGTGGTGGCCATGAAGAAGGTGGAAGCCATCAAGACCAAGCGGCAGGCGCGGTTCATCATCAACAGGTGAGCTCCCGTGTGTTCACGTCTGCATGTGGCCTGTTTTTGTAGAGGCTGTGATTGGATATTGGGCCTTACCAGCGGACCAATGGCGTCGCAGCATCTCAGGTGTTGGTTTGGTGACTCTGACTGTGACCAGGATGATTCCTCCAGAAGCGTCTCACAAACACAGCATCCCAACACAAGAGCGTGTTTGTGTTTCACCTGACTGTGTGTGTGTGTGTGTGTGTGTGTGTGTGTGTGTGTGTACTGTTTACCGGTTCCGCTCGATGGAAACACACATGATTCCTCATTTGTGTTTTTTCTTGTTGGGCTTCACGTGTGGATGAAACCCAGCGATGGATTGTTTTGGCTTTGAGTTTGTAAAGTCCTCAGTCATTTGATTCCTCCATGTGGCTGAAACCTCCCTCATGTCCATGTGTGTGTGTGTGTGTGTGTGTGTGTGTGTGTGTGTAGGTTGAAGAAGGGCAAAGAGCTGGAGAAGGCAGCAGACATCAGCGAAGTCAAGAAAAACATTCACCTCATCAAAGCTCCTCACGCAGGTAACTCACACGCATACAAACACACACTCACACTGTCACACTCACACTCACACACTCTCTCACACACACACACACTCTCTCACACACACACACACACACTCTCTCACACACACACTACGGTTCTGAACAGGGTAGGGTTGCACCAGTCGATCGTAAGTTCTTTTTTAAATGTGAACGTAAAGTCCACACTAGAGGCTTAGTAACTACTAGCTAGTGTTTAACTAACTCTGTACTTCTTTGGGTTGCACCGTTTGATGTTAAGCTAGTAGCTCGTAAGCTCTCCGTGAAGTAATGCGTAGTCGCATAATGACGTTAACTCTCAATGATCCAATAGCAGCCTTCAAATACGTGAGCAGAAATGCTGTGAATCTCAGTTGATCCTTCATTATTATAAATTTAGCCTCACGTAACCAACAGTAAAAATAAGTTTCCATTAAATACGATACTTAATCGTGAATAACACAAGTGCTTTTATATATAAATAACATTCAGAAGCATTCAGTACATGAAAACAACATGAATAATGATCAATAAATACTGAAACAAAGACTGATTTTATTTTTGCTTATAATTTCTCAACGGTTTGGCCAAAAATGATAAAATTGATCTTGTTAGATTTGGGCCACGTGCCGAGTCGAATATACCCATATTTTGGCGTTGGCCATTTTGAATTTTGTAGTCGAATACAGTATTTTATGAAGGCATTAGTGTAGCGTTACGACACTTGGTATGGGTCATCAGCACGATGTCCTGAAAGAGCCCGAGACTCTTCAGACCAGCACCACCTAGTGGTGAAACATGATTTACATGGCGGTGACTTTGGACTATCCTTAGACTCCTGAATCCTTGGCGAGTCCAACGGTAACGGACATGCTAGGTTTCGCCTATGTTTAGTGCAATGTTTTGATTTAGCACTTAAAAACTTTGAAGCCTTTAATCCGATCGAGACGAAACCACTACAGGAAAATCAGGATCATAGCGGGTTGACTACGCTAATGGCCAAAAGCAGTGTTGGGGGGTAACGCATTACAAGTAACTTGAGTTACGTAATAAGATTACTTTTTCAAGTAACTAGTAAAGTAATGCATTACTTTTAAAATTGACAACAAAAAATGTACTTAGTTACTTTTTCACATGTATTTGACTGACAGCTCCTGTCCCCATGAGATCCAGAGTAAGTGCAGAGGCGTGTGTGTGAACATGATAGTTATTTTAGTTCAAGACTGGTATGTTGTGTGTAAAAACAGTTTGGGACGTGTGTCAGTATTGGATCTGTGCATTACTGTAGGTCTTAAAGTGAAAGCAACCTAATATAGAGTCATGCATTTAGTTTGTTATATTGTCATGTGTGACTATTGTGCATCTAACATAATGATATGGAAAATGTGGCGTCCTAATTATGAAAAAAACAAACATGCACATTTCTGGAAATGACCACCACAAAATGTTCCCACCAAAATCATTTTGAAATATATATAAATAACAACAAAAAATATGCTATGAGGAAGTGCAAGTTTACTGATACTTTGTTCAATGTAAGTACATTTATATTCTTTAAGTAATTTTATGATTCTGTATTTCATTATGTATCCTTTTTAATTGCGTGATATAGGTGTTAAATTTCATTCATAATGGTGTTAAAAAGTCTTAAATTTGATTTGGTGAAACCTGCAGGAACCCTGCCCTCACATCTGATCTGCCCTCACATCTGATCTGCTCTCATATCTGATCTGCTCTCACATCTGATCTGCTCTCATATCTGATCTGCTCTCATATCTGATCTGCTCTCATATCTGATCTGCTCTCATATCTGATCTGCCCTCATATCTGATCTGCCCTCATATCTGATCTGCTCTCATATCTGATCTGCTCTCATATCTGATCTGCTCTCATATCTGATCTGCTCTCATATCTGATCTGCCCTCATATCTGATGTGCCCTCATATCTGATCTGCTCTCATATCTGATCTGCTCTCATATCTGATCTGCTCTCATATCTGATCTGCTCTCATATCTGATCTGCTCTCATATCTGATCTGCTCTCATATCTGATCTGCCCTCACATCTGATCTGCTCTCACATCTGATCTGCTCTCACATCTGATCTGCTCTCACATCTGATCTGCTCTCATATCTGATCTGCCCTCACATCTGATCTGCTCTCATATCTGATCTGCTCTCATATCTGATCTGCCCTCACATCTGATCTGCCCTCACATCTGATCTGCTCTCATATCTGATCTGCTCTCACATCTGATCTGCTCTCATATCTGATCTGCCCTCATATCTGATCTGCCCTCACATCTGATCTGCTCTCACATCTGATCTGCTCTCACATCTGATCTGCTCTCATATCTGATCTGCTCTCATATCTGATCTGCCCTCATATCTGATCTGCCCTCATATCTGATCTGCCCTCATATCTGATCTGCCCTCACATCTGATCTGCTCTCACATCTGATCTGCTCTCACATCTGATCTGCCCTCACATCTGATCTGCTCTCATATCTGATCTGCTCTCACATCTGATCTGCTCTCACATCTGATCTGCTCTCATATCTGATCTGCTCTCATATCTGATCTGCCCTCATATCTGATCTGCCCTCACATCTGATCTGCTCTCACATCTGATCTGCTCTCACATCTGATCTGCTCTCACATCTGATCTGCTCTCATATCTGATCTGCTCTCACATCTGATCTGCTCTCATATCTGATCTGCTCTCATATCTGATCTGCTCTCACATCTGATCTGCTCTCATATCTGATCTGCTCTCATATCTGATCTGCCCTCATATCTGATCTGCTCTCATATCTGATCTGCTCTCATATCTGATCTGCTCTCATATCTGATCTGCTCTCACATCTGATCTGCTCTCATATCTGATCTGCCCTCATATCTGATCTGCTCTCATATCTGATCTGCTCTCATATCTGATCTGCTCTCATATCTGATCTGCTCTCATATCTGATCTGCTCTCACATCTGATCTGCTCTCATATCTGATCTGCCCTCATATCTGATCTGCTCTCATATCTGATCTGCCCTCATATCTGATCTGCTCTCATATCTGATCTGCTCTCATATCTGATCTGCTCTCACATCTGATCTGCTCTCACATCTGATCTGCTCTCATATCTGATCTGCCCTCATATCTGATCTGCTCTCATATCTGATCTGCTCTCATATCTGATCTGCTCTCATATCTGATCTGCTCTCATATCTGATCTGCTCTCACATCTGATCTGCTCTCACATCTGATCTGCTCTCATATCTGATCTGCTCTCATATCTGATCTGCTCTCATATCTGATCTGCTCTCATATCTGATCTGCTCTCACATCTGATCTGCCCTCACATCTGATCTGCTCTCATATCTGATCTGCTCTCACATCTGATCTGCTCTCATATCTGATCTGCTCTCACATCTGATCTGCTCTCATATCTGATCTGCCTCATATCTGATCTGCTCTCATATCTGATCTGCTCTCACATCTGATCTGCCCTCACATCTGATCTGCTCTCATATCTGATCTGCTCTCACATCTGATCTGCTCTCATATCTGATCTGCTCACATCTGATCTGCTCTCATATCTGATCTGCTCTCACATCTGATCTGCTCTCATATCTGATCTGCTCTCATATCTGATCTGCTCTCATATCTGATCTGCCCTCACATCTGATCTGCCCTCACATCTGATCTGCTCTCATATCTGATCTGCCCTCATATCTGATCTGCCCTCATATCTGATCTGCTCTCATATCTGATCTGCTCTCATATCTGATCTGCTCTCATATCTGATCTGCTCTCATATCTGATCTGCCCTCATATCTGATCTGCTCTCATATCTGATCTGCCCTCATATCTGATCTGCTCTCACATCTGATCTGCTCTCATATCTGATCTGCCCTCATATCTGATCTGCTCTCATATCTGATCTGCCCTCATATCTGATCTGCTCTCATATCTGATCTGCTCTCATATCTGATCTGCTCTCATATCTGATCTGCTCTCATATCTGATCTGCCCTCATATCTGATCTGCTCTCATATCTGATCTGCTCTCATATCTGATCTGCTCTCATATCTGATCTGCTCTCACATCTGATCTGCTCTCATATCTGATCTGCCCTCATATCTGATCTGCTCTCATCTGATCTGCTCTCATATCTGATCTGCTCTCATATCTGATCTGCTCTCATATCTGATCTGCTCTCACATCTGATCTGCTCTCATATCTGATCTGCTCTCATATCTGATCTGCTCTCATATCTGATCTGCCCTCATATCTGATCTGCTCTCATATCTGATCTGCTCTCATATCTGATCTGCTCTCACATCTGATCTGCTCTCATATCTGATCTGCCCTCATATCTGATCTGCCCTCACATCTGCCCTCTCTGTTCAGGTCAAGCCAAACAGCTGGAGGACAAGATGGTCCAGAAACTGGCGGAGGACGTGGAAATGGACGAGTGACGCGGACAACACTTTGCATTTGGACTTTCAGGATGTTTCTGCTGAGAGATTGGGGATTTACGGCATCGGATCTCATAATAATCCAGGCGGAGTCGAGCGGACGCATTAGCATAAATCCTTCCTTCCTTCCGCTCAAGCGGCTCTAGAGTATTTGGGACGTGAAACGGTCAATAATCACTGATCCTCGAACCTGTGGGATTTGTGTAAGATCTTAATTCCAATAAAACACTTAAAGTACAGTTTAATTCTCATGTTTGTAAATGCCGGAGATGGAAAGAGTAAAACAGATGCTCCTCAAGGAAAATGTCATTTGATCTAAAAATCTACAAGTAAAAAGTAGTTGATTTAAAACGTAGTCGTCACGGTATGAAATAATTATTTAATAAATAAATGTATTATGTCAGTTAAAATGGCCATTAAATCAATGAAAACGTTTGTTTTTGTTTGAAATGCTTTATTATAACAAACTTGAAACCATTGGTTTTTGCTTATTTCAATAAAACATTAAATGGATTTAGCTGATTAGACGATTATGTATTAGATTAACAACTTAATTTGATCGTTAATGAAAATGTTGAAGAAGAAATATTTCTATATACAAATATATATAATCAAAAACAGTGATAATGAAATAAAATGTAACAAGGTTGTATTTTTTGGTGAAGTGCTGCAAAACAGATTTCCTAAATGAAACCATGGATGAAGAAATAATGTTTAAATGATGTATTTTGACACGTACAGTGTAGCGTAGGCCTGCAATAGTGATATATGTGTCATGTTTTGTTGAAAGTGAAGACCTGAAGAGTGTGGTTTAGTCAAGTGTTCAGATGCGCTGTGGAAACGGTCATGTGTGATGATGGTTTGTGAGATGTTAACAGCACGAGCAGATATTCATATAGCGGCGTTTGTGCTTTAATATTCACAGAGCATGTGCTGATTTATTGATCCTGCTTCACTGACGTCTCGTCCGGCTCCATCTTTTAGTGATGTTTGTGTGTGTTTGTTGTCCCGCCCTTTGATTTAATGCAGTCGTTTCCGTTGCGTGACTTTTATTCTGTAACATATGGTTGACCGATACTTCAAACTAAACATATGTAGTAGCGAGCAAGTGCTGTGATGTATTTCCTCCTCTCCGTCTCTCGCTCATGGCAGACTAACGGTTAAAGGGGAGTGGGTAAGGATAGTCAAACTGCTGTCATCGGAAAGGGAACATCATTCCAGACCGGAAGTTACTTTTCAGATTTTGATGAAAGATCATCATGGCAAACTATTTTCTTTTCTGTGTATGAACTTGCACGGATTGTTCACCCTGAGAGCTGTAATGTGTGCTAACAAAGTAAATAAGATGGATTGTCATTTAATTGGTAATTGGTTGAAATTGCCACACAGATGTGCTTTTAAAGCTGGGAAATGTCCATAATTTAGTCAGAAGTTAAACAGACCTGAACATTAAATGATAGTGTAAGTTAAAGCACAAGGGTTTGTCCTGGAAGTGAACAAATTGAGATGATTTGTGTTTTGTAAGTGACTTTTATTGATTTTGCAGACGCTTTTATCCAAAGTGCTTCAGGAAGAGGCAGATGAACACTGCTTCAGGGATTGCTTGGAGTAGGGAGGGATTAATGAGCGTAGTGTAGAATGATCTTTATGATGAGGTGAAGTGGTTTCCAGATGGCAGATGTTCTGGAGAGTGTGTGTCTCTGATGGCACCTCGAGCTGTTGCTCATTGACTGACTGCAGGAGGGATGTAGACTCGTAGGAGTGAGTGGAAGTGTGAGGATGTGGAGCTGATCCTTGAGCTGGATGTGTTGGCGAGTGCAGAGAGATGAAGAGCTGTGGGCTGGTTGAAGATGAGACAGTGCTCCTCAATGGCATTGAGTAGTGAAGCCTGGAGATGACCAGGGCCTGGATGAGAAGCATGCTCCGTTAGGAAAGGCCTGATCTGATTCCTCAGCTGTCTTTAAAGGTCAAATGGTCATCAAAGGTGACTGAAGGATCTCTGAGTGACCGTAATCGAATGGGGAACTCGTGCTGTAGAGTCGGGTTGGCAGGGAAGATGAGAAGCTCTGGGTTTGGCAGGTTGAGCTGCAGGTGATGGTTCAGCCATGCTTGAGATTGGTGCAGCTCCGGTGGGATGGTCCGGCTGAAACGAAAGGTAGAGGTGTGTGTCATCAGCATAGCAATGTTATGAGAAGTGGCAGCAGCTCCATGATTCAATGTGATATTCTGAGTATTGCAATAACATCAGTATGGCTAATATGAATGGTTGTGCACGCTTTGCTCTCACTTTAGAATCGGTGCCAATTTGGGAGTGTGTTTGCTGTTCCTAATGAAAAACACAAGTAAACAGTAGAAGTACATGTGATGTTGGCAGTCTGATAAATGAAATGAGTCCTCTGCGACTCTCGTTCACATGCGGTTTAATTGTGGTGTCTGTTCTCGAGGTGAAGTAGATGATTTGTGGGCTAGTGGTTTTACTGGTGTTGGGACTGAAGCGGCAAGCCTCTGTGATGTGAAGGGCGGAGCTTAGCCTGAAAATAATTGATGCTTAAAGGGATAGTTCAGGCAAAAATGAAGCTGTGATGTGTATCTGCTGGCCTGGGCATCCCAGGTGTAGGTGTGTTTGTCTCTTCAGGAGAACACAAAGATGTTTAAGTGAGCTGTTGCTGTGTGTCAATATGTGCTGTCATCCGTTCCCATTGACATGCATTATATGACTGAGGTAAACATCTTCTGTTTTACTTCAGAAACAAGCACACCTGCATCTGGGATGCCCTGGAGATCAGCAGATACACAGCTTCATTTTTGCCTGAACTATCTCTGTTTAATATCATTGTATTGATAGTAAATAAATATGGTGTTACTATATTTAGTGTGTATGGAGAAGAGGAGGTCCAAGAGCTGATCCCTGAGGAACCGTCCTCTCTCCAGGAAACCTTAAAAGACTAACCTGTGAGGTGGGATGTGAACCCGTGGGATTCCAGTGATGAGAGGATGCACAGGGGGATGTGGTGATTCAACAGTGGATAGATCCAGGAGGATGAGCACTGATAATGGGGAAGCAGCTTTTGCAGGGTTTCAGGGATGTGGTCTCGGTTGAGTGGATGCTTTGGGACCTGATGGGTGGATGCCTAGCTGGATGTACTGTGAGAGGAAAGAGGGTTGGATATGAGTGACATGAGAGAGACGGTCTGTAACTATCAGTGAGTGGGGTTTCCCTGAGCATGTGTGAATACAGGGGGAAATGCCAGGTGTGTGTGTGTGTGTGTAAAAGTGTAGGAGAGACGGCTTGTAGAAGGTGTGAGGGGATAGGATGTAGAATGGTTGGAGAGGAGAAGATTAGATAGTACTGTGTGTGTTGGTAAGAGTATATGAGAGATGTGTTGGTGTGTGTGTGTGTGAGAGTGCTGGTAGGAGTATGAGAGAGAGGTGTGTGTGTGTGTAGTATCAAGATGTAGTCGCATGGACTTGAACAGAAAAGGATGAGAGCAGAGACTGATACATACTCAGGTCAGACGGGTTGTTTGGTGAGCGCCATGTTGTCGTGTGAGGTGTTCGTGAAGAGCGTCAGATAACCGGGAGTTAGCGGGAGTGGCACATGCTGGCCTGGAGGATAGAGGACGGATACTGTCTGGACGGGAACATAAAGAGTCCCGTGTGGTATTCAGATCCACAGGTTTACATGAGAAGGGGAAAGTGAGCGTAGGTTTGGTGTGATAGAACTGGAGTGTCGCGCAGTAAACGCGCATCACCGGGCACTCCGCGATGACGTCATGTTTGGCGCGCAGGTGCGCGCGGCGATTATAAGGGAAACGCTGCGTCCCAACTCGCGTACTAAATAGTATTGGCAAAGAGAAATACTAAATAGTATGCATGTCACAAAGCATAGTATGTTGAAAACAGTATTCCAAAGAAGTGTGCGCACACTAACGGCGGAGGATTCCATTAGAACTACAAAGGCGGATGAAGTGTTAAAAAAACTACAAACATGGCGGTTAAGCGGAGAGGGGTTTGTGTGACGAATTATGAGTATTTAGCCTGAGGAAAACATATTTAGTCAAAGTTATCCACATAATAGTTCACCCGCTGAGAAGTTTCGTGATGATACGGTCGGCCATTATGGTTTAAACACAGCAGTGTATGTAAAGTACAAACAAATACACGATGAGAGTGAGCGTTAAAGACCCAGAAATGGCAAAAGTACATTCGTGAACGATACGGTAGTGAAATAAAGTGAATGCGGAGGATTTGAACAGTGACGACGGCAGTTGAAACGGTGACTGGATGCACGTAACTAAGCAACATGATAGAGGACGAAGCAGTTTGTCCCAAAGCTTGCCTACTCTTGCACTACACACTCAAAGATATACATGTTGTTCACAAAACCGGGCAATCTGTACGGTGGTAGTATAAGCAGGTGAATGTGCAACGTTACCTGTCGGCGCGGCTCGAAGACGCACGTGGTCTCGAGAAACGTGACGTGTCAGCACACCTGCGCGGGTCAACGAGTAGCACAGAAGGTATTAGCAAACGCAAGGTAGCAAAAGGAGGTCAGACTATCATAAGCTTGTGTAAAGATGTAACAAGTACTGCAAGGCGTTTAAAAGAGTAGCAAAATGGCGCGAGCTGTGACGCGAATGTAAACAAGGCTTGTGATTGGTTGAGAGTGTGAGGTGGGGACAGGTATTGAGAGGAGAGGGAGGGGCGGAGGCTGAGGTGCAGTCAGCGTGAGAGACAGTGCCGTGGACCCACAGACACAGAGAGAGGTGCGGGAGAGCAGGAGGAAAGAGTACCTGAGGCAAATGGAGAGGTATAAGGTGGTGCGGTCCCGGTGTCGTTCCTCGGTGGAGTCTCGCAGGTAGAGTCTCAAGAAAACGAAGATGTCTTTACCCTCGTCGGTCTTCACACGAGGAGGCTGAACACGCTCCCGCTAACGCTCCCGCGCCAGCTCGCACGCGCACCATAAATACACACACCTTGGGTGCTCACACCTGTGGAAGCCCTCACCATCAGCACTACCAACACACCAGCCCTGCAACTCACCTGCACATCACGTGTCACCTCATCACAACAGCCCTCACACCGACACACACTCCTCTCACATGACTTCCACACTCAATCATCTAATCTGTTGGATCACAAACAAACCACATCGTCTACTGGAAACCTACTTATTACACTTCTCTTTATTTATAACACTTATTGTGTGGGAAAACATCTCATTTCACTTACATTTCTCCTATATTTACACTACAAACCACTTTGTTTTCACTGCACACGTGCACCTTCACCTCATTGCTTTATGCTACTTACTCTTTAAACACATTGCATATGAACAAACACAAATGCACTAAACTGCACGTTTAACACAAGATGTGCCCTTTATTCATTTCATACGTCAATACAATGACATTACCCTATATTTCCCACATCACACACACGGTTATCTAGCTAGTGTCACCACAGTGCACCCGCATGTGTGTGTGTGTGTGTGTGTGTGAGTGACTGAGTGAGTCCGCGCTGCTTCCACCGGCGGTAACCTGCACCGAATAACCGAGCGCGGTGCTGCTGCTACCGGACAGCTCCGCGCTCGCCTCATCCACACACACGTATTCACCATGACATCAAGAGCACACTTTTCACACAAACACCGGACATCCGTCATCGCAGTGGAAGAGGACTTCCTGTCAAGACTCATCACAGCAGTGGATCACCGCGCGTCTAATCCAGCTCCTACGGTACGGGTGCTGGAAGAGGCCAAGATGCATTTCAACACTGAATAAAGGCGTTTCAAATACATACATACATATATAAATACATATACATATATATATAAATACATATACATATATATATAAATACATATACATATATATATAAATACATATACATATATATATAAATACATATACATATATATATATAAATACATATACATATATATATAAATACATATACATATATATATAAATACATATACATATATATATAAATACATATACATATATATATAAATACATATACATATATATATAAATACATATACATATATATATAAATACATATACATATATATATAAATACATATACATATATATATAAATACATATACATATATATATATATATATACATACACATATATATAAATACATACACATATATATATATAAATACATATACATATATATATAAATACATATACATATATATATATAAATACATATATATACAAATACATATATATACAAATACATATATATACAAATACATATATATACAAATACATATATATACAAATACATATATATACAAATACATATATATACATATACATATATATACATATACATATATATACATATACATACATATACATATATATACATATACATATATATACATATACATATATATACATATACATATATATACATATACATATATATACATATATATATATATATACATATACATATATATATAAATACATATACATATATATATATAAATACATATACATATATATATAAATACATATACATATATATATATATATATATACATACACATATATATAAATACATATACATATATATATAAATACATATACATATATATATAAATACATATACATATATATATAAATACATATACATATATATATAAATACATATACATATATATATATATATATATACATACACATATATATAAATACATATACATATATATAAATACATATACATATATATATAAATACATATACATATATATATAAATACATATACATATATATATATAAATACATATATATACAAATACATATATATACAAATACATATATATACAAATACATATATATACAAATACATATATATACATATACATATACATACATATACATATACATACATATACATATACATACATATACATATACATATATATACATATACATACATATACATACATATACATATATATACATATACATATATATACATATACATATATATACATATACATATATATACATATACATATATATATATATATATATATATACATATATACACATATACATACACACACACACACACACACACACCTTTTTTCTCAATATGCCATAAATGTTTCTACTTCAATTCTGTTCAATACAATTACAACAAATACTACATTGTACTTTTGCATTTAACACTACAAAGGCTCAGGGCCCATCATTAACATGCACACATACAAAACTCATACACTGCTATTTTCCATCTTATTATCACACAAATAATACCTTTCCATGTTTTGTATGTTTGTTTTTTTCCAAATAAACATTACTTATTTTCATGTTTGCATATGCTATACATACTTTATTATACATTTATTAATTTCTTATTTTATAACTTATAATATATATATACACCATATTACTTACTATACATTTATGCATATTCTTTTTATTTTTCTTATTTTTATATCTTTTATACATGCATTTATTACATTAATTGCATGTTAATATTCATTTTAATTATCATACATAATTAATGTTACTTATTTATTTTTTACTTTAACGTTTGCATATGCATTACATATAAATTACTATACATTGATTACTATTAATTCATGTTAATATTCATTCTCATACTTTTTTAGAGATCACCTAATCAATCTCTTACACCATGTAAGGAGTGTTTGTTTAACTCATCCCAATCTGCCCGTCCCGTCTTTGCTCATCCTGAGCTGTTTGTCCAGAGTGATCCGGATTATTACTGATGTCTAAACTCATGTGTTGGAGAACAGCAGTCACACACGTCTCCTTCTTTCATACATTCACTTCACCCTTCTGTACAGTGACCCTGACTATTATATTATAAAGGCTAATCACCCCAAACATTACATTCACTAGTATCTCTATTCACAGTTATTCATGCACAATAACATTTGCATCAGGTTCACACTTATACACCAAATAACTGGACACGCTGTACGTGCTTCACTGATATTTGGGGTCATTTTGCCTGATGTTTTCTCAAAAACTATACAGTACAATAACTAATACAGTAATACTCCAGATCCCTCTGAACAAACACCAAATGACAGAATGAGCAAACATGCAAACAACACATTTCTTCAACATGACACATGTAAGTCATTGAATAAATTATGTATGCTAATTAACATGAATATTAACATTACTTAATACTACTTCATGTATAATAATATAATACATATAAAAAACATTCAAATAATAACTCAAATTCTTAAATGATCTATAATAATTTATGTATAGCACATGCAAACATTACAATTATATAATGATTATAAAAATAAACACCAAATTGTATCATTTGTGTCCTAATAAGATGGAAAATAGCAATATTTTTTTTTCATGTTCTTTATGGTCTTACCTTTTACAGTTAAATGCAGAAGTATAAATGAAACGCCTTTATTCCGGTCTTTCAATCTATTTTGACCGCTTCGAGCACCCGTACCGTAACACCGCGATTACACGCGCACTCTAAAGTCCGACTGGCTGGACCGCACTGATGGAAACGGATTCCCAAAATATTACATTCCATATCAATTAACAATTACACATATTTATACACATCTCAGATTCGGTATCTATGAACAATCAGCGTTACACGACACGTCTTCCTTCAACAACATAATATCCCGTTTATACGGACTTTTACTATTAAAAATACTCTCAACATCTCGCAGTTCATAATTCTTTTTTTTTTTACAGGACGCATAGCACTGAATATGACTAAGTTACATGCGAAATATTAATAGCCAGGAACAAAATGTAACACTAAATAATGTTGATTGGCATCACGGTTATATATAAACATTTATACATTAACGCACGCGTGTTTATTTCACTACTTCCGTCGGTGAAACAACACTACCGCCTGTAAAACATTCATATCGACATCACTAAATAATGCTAATATAACTTACATATTACTTAAACAAGTGTAATTGGTGTATATTTCCCCAGAGGTGCGTCACATGCCGACACGAGCAGGAAAGTCCGCTCGTTCATCCCGCAGGATAGCCTGAGTCCATCCCGTCAAACTCCATCAACAGGGAACGAATCGCTCCACAGATATGCCTGCTTTTGGGAACAACAACAGCCCGGTAAAATACGATTACTCCATTTGTTTACCTGTTGGCCTGACCGCCGAGGAACGACAGTTCCACGCCGATTACGTATTTCCGGTCACAAATACGGAAGTTGCGCCAAGCCTGCAGCGCGCCTGTAAATAAAGCCTCCGCGCCTCGATCGCCCCCAGGTGGCTGATCCCAGTACAGCTCGAAACCCCGCCCCTCCGCGAGACAAACTAAACAATCATACTTCATTTAATTTCCCCAAAGTTTATTTGACTCATTGTATGCACTTTTTATCGCGATTTTATTTCAAGTGTTCATTTTTAAATAACTTTGGTTTTAGTTTTATGTTGCTATACAAACGGGGATGTGACGTCATGATTGACAGCTGCGATTGACGCTTCTCTGAGGTCCCGTCCACACGAAGCCAATCCTTTCCCAATCCGAATTTTTCACCAATTAGCTTACACCAACGCAAGTACTCATTAAATGACGCAATATTGATGTGCCATAGCTGTAGTATCCACAGATATCCATAACAAAGGCTACAGGTCTCGTCCGCATCTGGCGGCCATCTTGTCGCATTGTGTTTTAATGTTGCACATACTTTTAAATAACCATAACTTGCTCAATTTTCTACCGATTTTCAAACTGTTTGGTTTGTTACAACGTCAAAGATCTAGTTATGACACTGCATACTTATGCATTATTATTCCTAATTTGAGCATCCACCACAACAACAGCTGCTGCACACACATACACAAATATATATAACAAAAACATAACGTAAAGTCCAGGGCCCTCATTTATCAACAGTGTGAACACACAGATCTGTAGTGACTGCTACGAACAGTTTCCGCAAAGTGTGGGATTTATCAACTCATACATTGAAATGTGTGTAAATATAACCACACCTCTGAGCATGCTTACACAAAGAATCTAGTGCTAGAACAGCCACACTACACATAAAACAGCATTTAAAGGGATAGTTCACTCAAAAATGAAAATTAGCCCATGATTTAGTCACCTTCACCTTCTGAAGCATATCAATGCATTTGTGTAAGAAAAATATCCATATTTAAAACTTGGTAAAGTTCTGGCTGATCGCCTATCATGGAAAAGTGTTGAAAGTGCCTTCACGGAGTTCAAGATGCGACGCTACTGATGGCTGGAAACTGCTTGGAAACATTGCCCTGTATATGAATCATAAATCAGGTCATATTAATAACAAGATAATGATAAACATTTTCAACATTTACAAAGCACAAACCTCATCTCTCTTGCCAACTTCTTCACTATCATCCTCCTACTCACTGAACTCATCTCTTTTTCTTTCGACTCCTTGGCTCGCCGCTTTTGTGGCGTGTCACATGACACAAATTACGTTGCTCGTATTGTAACCTAATAAAAATATGAAAATAGATATTGCCAAATATTTAATATAGGTTATAGGGAATTGCACGCGAACATACATGGATTTTTTTGTTTGTTTTGTTTTTAATGACCCGCCCTGCAATTAAAGTGACAATTTCTTTACCCGCCCCAACGCAGGTCACCCGTGAGACGACCCGCGCATCACTAGCGTCTGACGGGCGCACCCGGTAGCCTTTGAACAGCACAGGCACTTTCAACACTTTTTCCATAAACTGAATACGGAAGACGATCGGCCGAAACTTTACTTCATAAACTTTTAAATATGGATATTTATCTTACACAAACGCATTGATATGCTTCCAAGGCCTTTATTATCCTCCCGGAGCCATGTGGAGCACGTTATTTGACGGACAGATGCAGTTTTATGGACTTCAAAAACAGAACAACAGTCACTGCCATTATAAAGCTTCTTAGAGCCAGGATATTTAATTAATATAACTCTGATTGTGAATTATATTTCATTCTGTTAATGTGCCAATCATTGTGATGCAGATGTGTTGTTGTTAAACATCGTTGCGACTCATCTTGTGTTTGTGAAGTTGCTCTTTGCCATTATTGCGGTGAGGATAACAACACAATCACGTGATTTTTAAAGGGAAGTGTTGACATCATATATGGTTCATTGGAGCGGGTTATGTCACATACCCGGGTATATTTAACAGTAAGTAACCGGATAACCACTCATGATCCAGGGTTAGTTTGCTTAAGAAGTATTTAGATGCGTGTATTATAATTACAGTTATATAATATACAATATTATATATTAATTCTAAATCACCACAATAACAAGGTCATGATTAAATGTTAATTCAATTCTAATATATTTTTTATTTCTTTAATTGTCATCTCACACATGGATCTGCATTCAATTAATGAGCATCAAACAAACACTATCGTTCTTATTCTCAGTGTATAAAGATTAGTTATTACATGAAGAGACCAATCAAAACCAAAGAGGTGGCGATGTGCATTAAGTAGGTCACGTAAATCCCCATCAAACAAGAGAAGAAGAGGAAGTGGAATGGCGTCTGTTTCCATGGTGACTCACTGAGTGTGTTGTGTGTTAACCGGGAACATACTCTGAGTTGTCTGAACTTACTCCTGGATGTATTTTTTGGAACCGGCGTACCTCGAGTAAGCAAGGTTTGGGTTACTCAACCGAGAGCTCAGGGTTTATGTGACGGTAGGTTAACCTTGCTCTCTGGAATCCCCCCCGGTCCTCCGAAGCTCCTCCGTGAGATCCGACACCGGTCTGGATCCCAGCCGACGCTCATTATCCATCACACCACCGGCCACTCGTCCTGCTCACCACTTACTCATCATTACACATGTCATAATTATACATCTCAACATTTAAACACTATTTCTCTTTCATTCCTTTTACATTATTCAACTTTTCTCAGTGTCTTCTTCACGCTTCTTTACTCTTCTTGGGAAAAGTTCTGGGATCTTGAGGAAAGGAAGTGCTCGTCTGGTTCCTGAATGCTCCCCAGACTCCGGGATGGACCGCAAAGACCCGAATCCTGAGCTGAGAGATGAGACTTCTGAGCGTGATGAGCTATAAACTGAATCTGCTCCCGATCGGGATCTGAATGAACCGTAACCAGAACTTCCCAGAGACCTCGTGTCCGACAGCTCCTCTCCACTCACTGGGGAAAAATTGACCAAATGAAAGAGATGTAAGTGTCCACATTTTATGATGGGGAAAACTGTGGTAACAAATCTATGACAATATACATTAAAATATTACATTTTCAAGACAAAACAGTTGGGATTCATGGAAAACATGGGTTCCAGTGCTTAAATACTGTCACAGGGAAACCAAAGTGAGCTTAAAGAAAACAGAAAACACACTCACTCTCTGGTGGTAGCCACTGAAAGCTGTTAGTTCGTTTTATGCCCCCCGTCTCATAACTGGTGTTTGATGAATCTCTGGAACGAGATGAACTGGAAACTGAGTCTGCTCCTGATCGGGATCTGAATGAACCGTGAGCAGAACTTCCCAGAGAGCGTGAATCAGATCCATCAGCTCCACTCGCTGTCATGATGAGAGCAGAGAGCAGATGAAGAACATCTCACACACACTTTCATCCAAAGACACTGACATGGCATTGAAGGAATATATTCATCAGTTCATGTGGTCACACTACTCAACTCTAAATGGGTCAGAACAAGCAGAGTTACTGATAATACACAGACTCTGAGCTTCTTTTAAAAAGAAACCTTTAAAAATCACAGGTCTTTTGAGCTTATTTAAAAATCTGTTTGCATGTCAGGACAATTTGACAATCAACTTCATTTCTTTACATGTATGGTCGCAGTTTTGTCCAATGCACTGATTGGCTAATGTCTGCTTAAGCTAACAGCCAATCAGTGCTGTAGAAAAAGGTGCTGTAGCGTAATTTGTCCTCCCACTTCCTGTCCCCTTGTTCCAACTCCAAAATGTGAATGTATTCAAATGCAGGATTGCCCAGTGTATTTACAGCTCACATCTCGAGTAATCTCACCCTGCGTCATTCCTCTATGCGACTCCAAACTCTTGATGCAGATCTGAATGACAGAGCCAATCATCATGTGTGCGGTGCATTTCACTATTTACTATTGTTGACTGTTGCTCGGAGAAGACGGCCAGATGCCGGTGTTGTGCCGAATTTCCACCCCCTGCCACATTATTACCCCCCTCGTTGAAGTCGCTCCCTGATTGCCTAATCCTAACACTTTTGAATGAAGCTTAACAGTTAAACCTGGTCAGTATCAGACCGGACACGCTCTGAGAGAAATGAAGCCTGTAAGAGTGAGTGTTAAAGCTCAACCTGAGGTCTGTGTGATGGACACTTTTAAACTATTTATTACTACATCTATAAAAATATATATCAATTATATCCACTCACTAGACTGTGATCTGTCTTCTCTCCATTTGTCCAGTCGTTCTTCTGCTCTCTCTTCCTCTGCTCTTCTTCTCTCTTCCATCTCCTGTAAAATCTTCCTGTCTATTTCAAAATGGCGGCCGTTGTTTTGTGCCACCGTCTCCTCAATCTTCTCCAGCAGCTCCTTGATCTGAGTGCGCTCACTCCTGTTGTGATTGTTGAGCACATGATACCTGTTCCCACATTTGTCCAGCAGCCGCTGGAGATCCTGCCCTTCCCTCTCAATGTGCTGCTCTATAGATGTGTCTGACAGAGAGTCTCCACCAGTGAACAGCACTATAGTGTGACTCCAGACTCTCTCACTGAGAAGATCCAGATGCCCCTGCAATGCTTTTCTCTTAGTCTCTTTAAATCCAGTGTCCACACGTATGATCAGTAGTACAGCGTGAGGTCCTGGAGGACACAGAGACACACTGAGCACAATCTCCTGTTTCAGTATCTCAGGACTCTTCTCTACAGTGAGATTCCTCCACCATCCTGGAGCTTCAATGAGTGTGATGTGTGTGTCTGCTGCTTCTCCATGTCTCCTCACACACTGAGCAGATCTCTTCAGGTCAAACTCCTCTCGGCCCAGGATGGTGTTTCCTGCTAAACTCTTACCAGCTCTTCTATAACCCATCAACACAATCCTCAGCTCTGAGAGACGATGGGCGTCACCTGAAACACAGAGAATAAACACACTTATCCAAAATGATATTGTACTCAGAATTTGTATCTGTATGCGTGTCTGCTCTAATCACATTTAATATTCATTTAATAAAGGGTCCATCTATCTCAAGTCCAAAAAATACTAAATTTCGTTGCTAAAACATAAATATTTATACTATATATGTATATATATATATGAAGCTGAAATAGTCACAGATATTATTCCTCTATGGCAGCTTTCTGCTGTAAAACAGAAACCTGGCTAAAACCTGACGACTACATTACTTTAAATGAGTCCACCGCACAAGATTATTGTTATAAACACTGAAAGGTAAAGGGGGAGGGGTTGCTGTAATTTATAATGATATCTTCAGTATTACTCAGAAGTCTACTTTCAAATATAATTGCTTTGAAGTTTTGGTACTTTATGTAACGTTATGTAGTGCAAATGATAAATCCCGTGTAACATTTGTGTTGGCTACTGTATACAGGCCACCAGGGCACAATACAGACTTTATCAAAGAATTTGCTGGTTTTCTATCAGAGTTAGTTCTGGCCGTAGATAAATTACTAATTGTTGGTGATTTTAATATCCATGTAGACAATGAAAAAGACGCATTGGGATTGGCATTTAAAGACATTCTAAACTCTATTGGAGTTAGACAACACGTATCGGGACCCACTCATCGCCTTAATCATACTTTAGATCTAATACTGTCACATGGACTAAATGTTGATACCATTAAAATTCTGCAGCAGAGCGATGACATCTCAGATCATTACCTAATATCATGTATACTTAATATAGCTAAGGCTGCAAAGCCATCCCCTCGCTTCAAATATGGCAGGACTATAACCGCTGACTAAAGATTGCTTTATACATAATCTTCCTCATCAGTTCCATCTCCTCAGAATTACAGATAGCCAAGAGGAACTCGATGTTGCAACAGAAACGATTTACTCTCTCTTTTCCAGTACTTTAGACACAGTCGCTCTGCGCTAAAGAAGATTAAAGAAAATAGTCCAATGCCGTGGTACAACGAGCACACCGGGCCCTTAAAACAGCAGCCAGAAAAATGGAGCGCAGCTGGAAGAAAACAAAACTAGAGGTCTTTCGTAATTCGTGGAAAGAACGTATGATCGCATACAGAAAGGCCGTAAAAACTGCTAGATCTGCTTATTTCTCGAATCTCTTAGAAGAAAACAAACACAAACCTAGGTATTTATTCGATACAGTGGCTAAATTAACCAAGAATAAAGCTTCAACTTCTGATGTTTGTAAACAACACAGCAGTAATGACTTTATGAACTTTACGTGTAAGATTGACAATATTAGGAAGAAAATTATAACCATGCAGCCGTCTACTACAGTATCACATCAGACAGAGCATCGTAGTGTCACTGAGGAAACATTACACTCATTCACTGCACACACACACACACACACACACACACACACACACACACACACACACACACATGTTTGTTTTTGTGAAATGTGGGGACATTCCATAGGCGTAATGCATTTTATACTGTACAAACCATATTTTTATCCCCTACACTGCCCCTGCCCCTAAACCTACCCACACACACACACACACACACACACACACACACACACACACACACACACACTACCCATCACAGGAGACTGCACAGTTTACTTTCTGTGAAAAAAACTCTTCCTGTGCGATTTATAAGCATTTTGAAAAGTGAGGACATGGGGAACGTCCTCATATTTCACCCTCTTTTTGTAATACCTATGTCATACCCATGTCATTATACACATTTGTGTCCTGATATTTCACAAAACATGCCCCACACACACACACACACACACACACACACACACACACACACACAATCATTCACTGCTATAGGAGAAGACACACACACACACACACACACTCATTCACTGCTATAGGAGAGGAACACACACACACACACACTCATTCATTCACTGCTATAGGACAGGAAGAATTGGCTAAACTCTTTAATTCATCTAAATCAACAACATGTATGCTTGACCCTATACCGACTAGGCTATCAAAAGAGATGCTACCAGAGGTCATGGATCCTCTGCTTAATATCATTAATTCATCTTTGTCATTAGGATATGTACCGAGAACTTTTAAGTTGGCTATTATTAAACCACTTATTAAAAACAGCAACGTGATCCTACAGAATTAGTCAATTACAGGCCAATCTCAAATCTACCCTTTCTTTCAAAAATACTTGAAATGGGCGTGTCTTCACAATTATGTTCCTTTTTAGAAAGAAAGGGTATCTGTGAGGATTTTCAGTCAGGATTTAGACCGTATCATAGTACTGAGACTGCTCTCATCAGAGTTACAAATGATTTACTCTTATCATCTGATCGTGGTTGTATCTCTCTATTAGTGTTACTCGATCTTAGCGCTGCATTCGATACTATCGATCACAATATTCTTTTGAATAGACTCAAAAATTATGTAGGCATTAGTGGACCGGCATTAGCATGGTTTAAATCATACCTATCTGACCGTTATCAGTTTGTAGCAGTAAATGAAGAGATGTCACACCGATCACAAGTTCAGTATGGAGTACCGCAGGGCTCAGTGCTAGGACCGTTGCTTTTCACCCTGTATATGCTACCACTGGGAGATATCATTAGGAAGCATGGCGTTAGTTTTCATTGTTATGCTGATGATACTCAGCTCTATATTTCTTCACACCCTGACGAAACTTACCAATTCACAAGATTAACGGAATGCATAGCTGATATTAAAAATTGGATGATCAGTAATTTCCTGCAACTTCATTCAGAAAAACTGAATTTTTAATCATTGGACAAAAAGCTCCACAAGAAGTAACCTAGAATACTGTCTAACCTCGATGGCTGCTCTGTCAAGTCCTCGCGTCAGTGAGGAACCTGGGTGTGCTCTTTGATAACAATCTTTCGCTTGAAAGCCATGTTTCTAGGATCTGTAAAACTGCATTCTACCATCTTAAAAATATATCTAAATTACGGCACATGCTCTCAATGCAAAATGCTGAACAGTTAATAAATGCGTTCATGAGCTCAAGGCTAGATTATTGTAATGCTGTACTGGGTGGTTGCCCTGCTCGCTTAATAAACAAACTCCAGCTGGTCCAAAACGCAGCAGCTCGAGTTCTTACTAGAACCAGGAAGTATGAACACATTAGCCCGGTTCTGTCAACACTGCACTGGCTCCTATTAAACATCGCATACATTTTAAAATCTTGCTTATTACTTACAAAGCACTAAATGGTTTATCTCCCAGTACTTAAGCGAGCTCTTAACACATTATACTCCATCACGTACTGCGGTCTCTAAACTCTGACCAGCTGATATCTAAATCAACTGCAGGTGGTCGATCCTTTTCCTATTTAGCACCTAAACTCTGGAACAGTCTTCCTAGCATTGTTCGGGAAGCAGACACACTCTGTCAGTATAAATATAGACTAAAAACACATCTCTTTTCTATGGCATACACATAAAACACTTTTTCAATTAAAAGATTATTAGGCTGCATTATCTAGGTCAGCCGGAACCGGAACACTTCCCATAACACCTGATGTACTACATCATCAGAAGAATGGCATCTATGGTAATGTTAGTGTCTCTGTTTTATCCCGAGGTCTACTGCAGTCAGCCGGATCCGGGCCGTATCCAGATCAGACGGTGGACCTGCACCCAGATGTGACCAACACATGACCCTGAAGTGTCTGCAGAGACCGTGTCATTTAGACTCCCCTTAAGCTGCCTCATCCACACGGCATCCTCAATAAACCTGTCTCCGGCGGGATGACTCCGATTGTTTGAATAGTCCTAGTTAATAATTCTTTAAATCGATATGTCATCCTCAAAACAACCCGTCTCCAGCGTGTTGCCGCCGATCTTTCGAATATTACACTTTAGTAATTGTTTAATCAATACGGCATCCTCAAAAAACCTGTCTCCGGCGTAATGACTCGATATTTCAAATTATTTATTTTTAATAATTATTTAATCGATACGTCATCCTCAATAAACCCGTCTCCGGCGTGTTGCCTCAGATCTTTCGAATATTCAGATCGATTATGACCTCTGACCTTTAAAATAATAACTTTAATAATAATAATAATACGCTGTTTGTTAATTGGCCAGAGGAGAACTGCCCCCCCGACTGAGCCTGGTTTCTCCCAAGGTTTATTTTTCTCCATTAGGTCTCCTGATGGGGTTTGGGTTTCTTGCCACTGTCGCCTGGCTTGGCTTGCTCAGTTGGGGAAAAACTATTTTTCAAATATATTTCAAAATAAATCTAATTATTAAACTAAATTAACCATATAGACCAAATTACTTATCTAATTACTGATCTAAAGCCCACATTGTTACTGTATGATAATCTAAATATATTCTGTTGCATTATTTTTCTGTTTAACACTGTGAAGCTGCTTTGAAACAATCTGCATTGTTAAAAGCGCTATATAAATAAAGTTGACTTGACTTGACTAAAAATGAGGAGTTTGAGGTTCTGCTGGTTAAAGGTGCAGGCTGTAAGTTTTGCCTCTCTGTCGCCATCTCTGCAAATAACTGCAATTGCAGGTTTCAAACAGAGTTATCTTTATGTGAGTTGTGCATCGGCGGCTCCTCAGTGCGGATGAATGTAATGTTTTGAGGAGTGTGTGTGGCTGTCAGTCTTTCACCGCACCGGTGTGGATACTGTACTTCAGAATCACAGATTCTACGTCTTGGAAGCACGACTAAAG
>CM040913.1:3263629-3278629 GCA_023029165.1 Gobiocypris rarus
ATCTCAGGACTGTCCTCTACAGTGTAATTACTCCACCATCCTGGAGCTTCAATGAGCGTGATGTGTGTGTCTGCTGCTTCTCCATGTCTCCTCACACACTGAGCAGATCTCTTCAGGTCAAACTCCTCTCGGCCCAGGATGGTGTTTCCTGCTAAACTCTTACCAGCTCTTCTATAACCCATCAACACAATCCTCAGCTCTGAGAGACGATGGGCGTCACCTGAAACACAGAGAATAAACACACTTAAGGTGTAGCTTCAGAATAATGTTTTCAGAAAGTATAAACTGGCTCTCTAAACCAATGAATGAATCTCTCTCGTGTGTGTTCACCGCTGGGAAAGTGTTATCAATGCACTGGTGGCTATTAACACCAGCAAATACACGACTGCATCACATTTACATTCATTCAGATGGAAAGAAAGACAAAAACCTGACTGATCATATTTATAAAAGGCTTTATGAAAAACAAACTAACCCCAAAGTGGCATAAACAGATCCAGAATCTGATCTGTACTGGCAGAAAAACATGTTTCGAAAAAACTGTAAACATGTTGACTTTTCTTTATAACATCAGCTTCCATCCCAAGAGCAAATCTTCCCGATGTCCGTTTTACATGCCATATTTCTGCTTTAGCTCCAAAGTAAATATATTTCCATCAGCAGTCTAGCAGTTTTTACCTGTAATGCACTTTCAAAGTGTGTTTGACGGACTCCTGCTGCTTCAGATCAGGACAAACATGAGGTGTGTGTACCGGTGTAAAGCTCATGTTTGAGGTTATTCAAGACAAGCGGTCTGCAGTGGTGTTTGACTGATTGTTTTTGTATTGTTCTCTATGAATAAAGGGATTTCAGCTTTCAAAAACACACCCAGTGAAGTATGGGATTGTTTTTTTAAACAATGATACTAATGCTGCGTTCCAGTTGGGCTTTTGAGCCCTTAAGTTACAACTTCAAACCACGACTCACGACTTTGTAGCGTTCCAGGTAAAGTCACGCCAAACTGCCTGAGCGGTAGCTAGAGGTAAACAGAGCATGGCGGACCGTACGGGGCGTATGCTCATTTACAATCATTTCTATCGCCAAAGGTGCTCACTGCTTGCTTATTTGAGAGAAACGGATGAGTAAAAAAGGCACATATGGCAAGAGAAGCTGTTATGCCTTCAATTTTTCCGTATTTGTATATCTGCGTTGTTGTTTCGCGGGCTGTGCCGTCAGAGCGTGTAACTGGGAGAACATCGATCTAATACGAGTTCACGGGTGGGAAGTCACAGGTTTGACAGCCGTTCCAGTGCTCTTTCACAGGTAGAAGGTTAGAAACACTTTTTTTTTGTGGCAATAATCCTGCCATACTGTATAGTCGGAGAGCATGAGAGCGGGATTGTTTATGAAATAGAAAGTGCTTCTTTCCTTCAGTAACAGCTTTAGGGGCCGTCACTGTGAGCCGCTCTGAACTCATCTATTGATGAAAAGCTTCTTATTATTATCTTCTGTTACACTTTCATGATGTACTTACTATACTCAGTGTCTGCACTATACAGTATGTGTACTCACTCATCTGTGACCTGATGTCGTCTCTCTGTTTCTTCATCCTCTTCATTCGTTCTTCTGCTCTCTCTTCCTCTGCTCTTCTTCTCTCTTCCATCTCCTGTAAAATCTTCCTGTCTATTTCAAAATGGCGGCCGTTGTTTTGTGCCACCGTCTCCTCAATCTTCTCCAGCAGCTCCTTGATCTGAGTGCGGTCACTCCTGTTGTGATTGTTGAGCACATGATACCTGTTCCCACATTTGTCCAGCAGCCGCTGGAGATCCTGCCCTTCCCTCTCAATGTGCTGCTCTATAGATGTGTCTGACAGAGAGTCTCCATGAGTGAACAGCACTATAGTGTGACTCCAGACTCTCTCACTGAGAAGATCCAGATGCCCCTGCAATGCTTTTCTCTCAGTCTCTTTAAATCTATCGTCCACACGTATGATCAGTAGTACAGCGTGAGGTCCTGGAGGACACAGAGACACACTGAGCACAATCTCCTGTTTCAGTATCTCAGGACTCTTCTCTACAGTGAGATTACTCCACCATCCTGGAGCTTCAATGAGTGTGATGTGTGTGTCTGCTGCTTCTCCATGTCTCCTCACACACTGAGCAGATCTCTTCAGGTCAAACTCCTCTCGGCCCAGGATGGTGTTTCCTGCTAAACTCTTACCAGCTCTTCTATAACCCATCAACACAATCCTCAGCTCTGAGAGACGATGGGCGTCACCTGAAACACAGAGAATAAACACACTTAAGGTGGTAGCTTCAGAATAATGTTTTCAGAAAGTATAAACTGGCTCTCTAAACCAATGAATGAATCTCTCTCGTGTGTGTTCACCGCTGGGAAAGTGTTATCAATGCACTGGTGGCTATTAACACCAGCAAATACACGACTGCATCACATTTACATTCATTCAGATGGAAAGAAAGACAAAAACCTGACTGATCATATTTATAAAAGGCTTTATGAAAAACAAACTAACCCCAAAGTGGCATAAACAGATCCAGAATCTGATCTGTACTGGCAGAAAAACATGTGTTTCGCAAAAACTGTAAACATGTTGACTTTTCTTTTATAACATCAGCTTCCATCCCAAGAGCAAATCTTCCCGATGTCCGTTTTACATGCCATATTTCTGCTTTAGCTCCAAAGTAAATATATTTCCATCAGCAGTCTAGCAGTTTTTACCTGTAATGCACTTTCAAAGTGTGTTTGACGGGACTCCTGCGGCTTCAGTCAAACATGAGGTGTGTGTACCGGTGTAAAGCTCATGTTTGAGGTTATTCAAGACAAGCGGTCTGCAGTGGTGTCTGATTGATTGTGTTTTTGTATTGTTTTCTATGGATTTAGTGGTTTCAGCTTTCAAAAGCACACCCAATGAAGTATGGGATTTTTTTTTATACAATGATACTAATGCTGCGTTCCAGTTGGGCTTTTGAGCCCGTAAGTTACGACTTCAAACCACGACTCACGACTTTGTAGCGTTCCAGGTAAAGTCACGCCAAACTGCCTGAGCGGTAGCTAGAGGTAAACAGAGCATGGCGGACCGTATGGGGCTTATAGTCATTTACAATCATTTCTATCGCCAAAGGTGCTCACTGCTTGCTTATTTGAGAGAAACGGATGAGTAAAAAAGGCACATATGGCAAGAGAAGCTGTTATGCCTTTTATTTTTTCCGTATTTGTATATCTGCGTTGTTGTTTCGCGGGCTGTGTGCCGTCAGAGCGTGTAACTGGGAGAACATCGATCTAGTACGAGTTCACAGGTGGGAAGTCACGGGTTTGACAGCCGTTCCAGTGCTCTTTCACAGGTAGAAGGTTGGAAACACTTTTTTTTTTTGGCAATAATCCTGCCATACTGTATAGTCAGAGAGCATGAGAGCGGGATTGTTTCTTTCCTTCAGTAACAGCTTTAGGGGCCGTCACTGTGAGCCGCTCTGAACTCATCTATTGATGGAAAGCTTCTTATTATTATCTTCTGTTACACTTTCATGATGTACTTACTATACTCAGTGTGTGCACTATACAGTATGTGTACTCACTCATCTGTGACCTGATGTCGTCTCTCTGTTTCTTCATCCTCTTCATTCGTTCTTCTGCTCTCTCTTCCTCTGCTCTTCTTCTCTCTTCCATCTCCTGTAAAATCTTCCTGTCTATTTCAAAATGGCGGCCGTTGTTTTGTGCCACCGTCTCCTCAATCTTCTCCAGCAGCTCCTTGATCTGAGTGCGGTCACTCCTGTTGTGATTGTTGAGCACATGATACCTGTTCCCACATTTGTCCAGCAGCCGCTGGAGATCCTGCCCTTCCCTCTCAATGTGCTGCTCTATAGATGTGTCTGACAGAGAGTCTCCACCAGTGAACAGCACTATAGTGTGACTCCAGACTCTCTCACTGAGAAGATCCAGATGCCCCTGCAATGCTTTTCTCTTAGTCTCTTTAAATCCAGTGTCCACACGTATGATCAGTAGTACAGCGTGAGGTCCTGGAGGACACAGAGACACACTGAGCACAATCTCCTGTTTCAGTATCTCAGGACTCTTCTCTACAGTGTAATTACTCCACCATCCTGGAGCTTCAATGAGTGTGATGTGTGTGTCTGCTGCTTCTCCATGTCTCCTCACACACTGAGCAGATCTCTTCAGGTCAAACTCCTCTCGGCCCAGGATGGTGTTTCCTGTTGAACTCTTACCAGCTCTTCTATAACCCATCAACACAATCCTCAGCTCTGAGAGACGATGGGCGTCACCTGAAACACAGAGAATAAAGGCCTTTGCACACTGATTCCGAAATTTTTGCATGCGTTTTTTCATATTCGTGATCCGAAAAATTTGTCACGCTCAAAGACCTTGCACACTGAGTCTTTAATCATATTAATGAATGCGTTACGGCTAAAACGCAAAACAATGCAAAATGACGTCTTCAAGTAGTGAGGATGATTTTTTGAGACACTCGCTGCAGGCTGTAGCACGATGACATAGCTGGATCAGATCCAATACGTACTGGATGGTGGTTCGTTATGCGAGTGCGAGTCTAGTTATAATGCGTATATGCTGGTCTAGGGTTACTTTAGAATGTTAGCCGCTCAGTTTGATGCTTTCCTAGCGATACTGGAGCCACATATTAAAAAGCAGACCACCAATTTCCATGAATCAATTGATCCTGAACAGAGACTATGTGACTATGGATCCACACACACACACACACGCACGCACACAGGGTTTACAGGGTCTTGGTGTGCTATTTTCGATTTTTCCGTCGCTTTTTTTTGACGGACGAAAGTTTCGGAGGCAGTGTGCAAGCGTGATTGTGACATAACGTGAGGTCGAATTAATTTTTTGATGTGCGAAAATACATGAGTGTATTACACTCACCTAAAGGATTATTAGTAACACCTGTTCAATTTCTCATTAATGCAATTATCTAATCAACCAATCACATGGCAGTCGCTTCAATGCATTTAGGTGTGTTCCTGGTCAAGACAATCTCCTGAACTCCAAACTGAATGTCAGAATGGGAAAGAAAGGGGATTTAAGCAATTTTGAGCGTGGCATGGTTGTTGGTGCCAGACGGGCCGGTCTGAGTATTTCACAATCTGCTCAGTTACTGGGATTTTCACACACAACCATTTCTAGGGTTTACAAAGAATGGTGTGAAAAGGGAAAAACATCCAGTATGCGGCAGTCCTGTGGGCGGAAATGCCTTGTTGATGCTAGAGGTCAGAGGAGAATGGGCCGACTGATTCAAGCTGATAGAAGAGCAACTTTGACTGAAATAACCACTCGTTACAACCGAGGTATGCAGCAAAGCATTTGTGAAGCCACAACACACACAACCTTGAGGCGGATGGGCTACAACAGCAGAAGACCCCACCGGGTACCACTCATCTCCACTACAAATAGGAAAAAGAGGCTACAATTTCCACGAGCTCACCAAAATTGGACAGTTGAAGACTGGAAAAATGTTGCCTGGTCTGATGAGTCTCGATTTCTGTTGAGACATTCAGATGGTAGAGTCAGAATGTGGCGTAAACAGAATGAGAACATGGATCATCATGCCTTGTTCCCACTGTGCAGGCTGGGGTGGTGGTGTAATGGTGTGGGGGATGTTTTCTTAGTGCCAATTGGGCATGGTTTAAATGCCACGGCCTACCTGAGCATTGTTTCTGACCATGTCCATCCCTTTATGACCACCATGTGCCCATCCTCTGATGGCTACTTCCAGCAGGATAATGCACCATGTCACAAAGCTCCAATCATTTCAAATTGGTTTCTTGAACATGACAATGAGTTCACTGGACTAAAATGGCCCCACAGTCACCAGATCTCAACCCAATAGAGCATCTTTGGGATGTGGTGGAACAGGAGCTTCGTGCCCTGGATGTGCATCCCACAAATCTCCATCAACTGCAAGATGCTATCCTATCAATATGGGCCAACATTTCTAAAGAATGCTTTCAGCACCTTGTTGAATCAATGCCACGTAGAATTAAGGCAGTTCTGAAGGCGAAAGGGGGTCAAACACAGTATTAGTGTGTGTTCCTAATAATCCTTTAGGGGAGTGTATATCCTTTAAAAAATGCAATATGTAAAACAGCCGAGCCGAGTCAATGAATAAATTTCTCTAGCGCGTGTGTAACAGAGTTAGAATTGTAAATAGTTTTATTGTGAATCTTTCTGAATTTGGCAGCAGTTACTGATGTCATGTTGTATTAGTGCCCTCATGTGGTTTGTGTGAGGACTGCAGGCAAAAATGATCAGTAAGACGGGAGATGACGCAACACCGCAGTTGCAATGTGAATTGCGTGCTGTTGGTCAGTTGCCTGCAGGGATGGACTGGGACCAAAAATCGGCCCTGGCATTTTGGCCCAGACCGGCCACCACCACATAAAATCCCAAATACCACCCGTCCTTGCGCTCCCTTGCCCTGAATATACCAACTCTTTAAAACTAGTTACCATGTAATGTGTCACAACCACATGGCATTAATAGTGCAGACGAGTAAGTTAAGACATTTAAAGACACTGGGTCTCATTTGCGGATTTATAAGCACAGAATACTATTATTTATATTAAGCCACTTATGTTATATTAGCCACTTGTGTTAAAACCTATTCTTGTTTCTGATGATATACACACTATTAGTCCAAAGTTTTAGAACTGTAAGATTTTTTTAGTCTCTTCTGCTCACCAAGGCTGCATTTGTGTTATTAGAAATACAAAAAGCTGCAATATTGTGAAATATTATTAAAATATAAAATAACAATATTCAAATAGAAAACATTTTAAAATGTGATTTATTCCTGTGATGCAAAGCTGAATTTTGAGCATCATTACTCCAGTCATCAGTGTCACATGATCCTTCAGAAATCATTCTAATATGATGAACTTTTATGATTGTTATCAATGTTGAAAACAGTTGTGTAAAAGTTTTATTTAGGATTCTTTAATGCATCCCTGCTTATTAAATGTATTAATTTCTTTCCCCAAAAACAAAAAAATTCTTACTGACCCAAAACAATTAAATGGTAGTACAATGTTACAAAGGCTTTACATTTCAGAAAATACTGTTCTTTTGAACTTTCTATTCATCAAAGAATCCTAAAAAAGTTGAACAGCCGTTCCAGTGCTCTTTCACAGGTAGAAGGTTGGAAACACTTTTTTGTTTGTTTTTGTGGCAATAATCCTGCCATACTGTATAGTCAGAGAGCATGAGAGCGGGATTGTTTCTTTCCTTCAGTAACAGCTTTAGGGGCCGTCACTGTGAGCCGCTCTGAACTCATCTATTGATGAAAAGCTTCTTATTATTATCTTCTGTTACACTGTTTCAAACACTGATAAAAATCATTAATGTTTCCTAAGCAGTAAATCATCATCATAGAATGATTTCTGAATTTCTGATCATGTGATCCTGATAAATTCAGCTTTGATCACAGGAATAAATTACATTTTAAAATAAATTCAAATAGAAAAGAGTTATTTTATATTTTAATAATATTTCACAAAATTACAGATTTTGTTTGTTTCTTGTATTTATAATAATGCAGCCTTGCTGAGCAGAAGAGACTTCTTCAAAAACATTTTAAGAAATCTTACCGTTTTAAAACTTTTGCCCGGTAGTGTAAATAAAAATGACTGACCTTTCATGAGTTTTTGTCTGCCAGTGCAGATTCTGCAATTCTCATAATGAAAGTTTGCATGATGTGCAACGTTTTCTCAATAATAAAACGGATCATCAACATAATATATTAAAAGAATAATAATTTTACTTATTACATAAGCCGGGAAGATGTAAAGAACTAGCTTAAAGGTCAACTGATTCTCCAAACTTTTTAACACTGTCGTGATGGCTTTCTACATCCGCACACTTAGCCAAACTGCAATCATACAGTGTATAGCATGCCTACTTCTTTTATTGTTGTAGTGTTATCATCAACAGTTTGTCCACCACTCATGTCCAATTTGGCTCGTTTTTATCAAGGCTTACCGCAGGTTCTACCCTCACTCCCTCATCTCTGTCCCTCTCCTCTTGAGTCTCCTCCTCACTATAACTGTTAATCATCAGCCACGGAGCTGGGTTTTCTTTTCGCACAGCTTCTCTGCACCTGCGTTGCGTTTCCTCTCCATGATCACACTGAAACACTGAAACTGCATGCAGGTAGAAATCCAATAGATGGTGCTGTTCAAAGATATGATTGGCCCAGTCCAGTGTCAACCAATGGGCCGCTGAGCTACTTGTTTCATCCCCAACAGACCCGGAGCCTGCACCTTCAGTCCCGCACTCAGAGACCCGCATTCTCAGACCCCTCGATTTTTCGAGACAGCGCCTCCTGCTGTTCTGAAGATCGTATTACACCCTTATTCAAATGCCATTTAAAACAATAGGATGCAATTTTACAGTCTTATTTCATTTAAACTTTAACAAATAAATATACACAAAATAACGATTTTGCGAACATATTTATGCTTCCCTGCTCAATGCAAGTGCCAAAAAATTAACTAACAAATTACCCAGTAGATTGTAGAGTGTGGGTTGTAATTGAAAGAAAATAACTGATGGAAGAGATACAATTACAGATTGAACTATCTTCTGAAAAATATTATGTGATATTATATTGCTACAATGTCTATTTTTGTTTATTCAAATTCGAAAATTTATCTCAGGTCAACCTGATGGTCTAATTAACATATTACACCTTCCTTACGTTAAAAACCTGTTTTTATATCTTGAATGCAAAGCAAAACTCAAATAATAACAGACAAAACACCAATAATAAACTAGTCTGTACTTTATTTAGCCTAAACATCATCTTGCTG
This sequence comes from Gobiocypris rarus, assembly GCA_023029165.1. NCBI lineage: Eukaryota > Metazoa > Chordata > Actinopteri > Cypriniformes > Gobionidae > Gobiocypris > Gobiocypris rarus. The sequence continues at coordinate 3,272,473 of CM040913.1, forward strand.
TAAACAGGACAGAGCAAAGAAGAAAGGAAGAGAGAATTGTGTTAGTGACTTCTCATCTTCAATTACATTTGGTAAAATAATAACTGTACTGTATATAAAGAGCCATTTTGTTTAATATACCTCAAATTTCTTCTGGATAAGTCAGAAACTTAACTGAACTTCACAGGTGTTCATTTTTAGTTTTCTTTTCCTGAGGTAGGCCCAAACATGTTTGTCAATTAGATTTATTTTCTGTTATTGCCATATGCAGTGTTTTATATGTGAATTTATTTTATTCAACTGCATTAGGTAAAATAATAACTGTACTTTCTGGTAGGCGACTGTTCCTTCTTTTTCATTAGTTTGGAGATCTCTCTGTCAAATTCCTCGACTTCACTAAACTAAAAGATGAATGCCATGGTCAAAAATATTGTGTAATAATAAATGTTTATATTTTTTGCAAATGCAAATTGCAAACATACCTAGGGTGATAAGTATGCCTACATCTCACATAGACCATGAATGATGGCCTGTCCGTATACATAAATCAAATAAATTCACATATAAAACATAGCATATATGGCAATAACAGAAAATAAATCTAATTGACAAACATGTTTGGGCTTACCTCAGGAAAAAGAAAACTAAAAATGAACACCTGTGAAGTTTAGTTGAGTTTCTGACTTATCCAGAAGAAATTTGAGGAATATTCAAACAAAATGGCTCATTATATACAGTACAGTTATTATTTTACCTAATGTAATTGAAGATGAGAAGTCACTAACACTTCTTTGCTCTGTCCTGTTTACAGCAAGATGATGTTTAGGCTAAATAAAGTACAGACTAGTTTATTATTGGTGTTTTGTCTGTTATTATTTGAGTTTTGCTTTACATTTAAGATATTAAAAACATTTTTTTAATGTAAGGAAGGTATAATATGTTAATTAGACCATTAGCATAGGTTGACCTGAGAAAAGCATTGGAATTTGGAAAGCTTAGTGATATTTTTGACTAGTGTTTTGGGCCAGCAGCCCAGTGTCAATTGAAAAAACATTGGGCCGCCGATCTAGCAGTTCATGGGCCGAAATTTTTTTTTTTTTTAAACGTATAACAGACACCTGACAGACACAAGCATTGCAACAGCCACGCACTTTACATTAGATTTGCACTGAATTCTGCAAATAAACGAACAACGCAATAACTTACTCGAAAAGCCATTTAATAAGCATAAGCGACTTAATTGAGAACAAAAAGCAAACTGTGTCTTACAAAATATTCTAAGTTGTATCGACTAATATGAAAGTGAAAGCAGTAGCAACGTCTCACAGAAACACAAACACGTCGAGTTTGATTAAAAAGTCATTTTTTACAATGGTTAAACAAGGAAAAGACTTTGTTTTTAGATAATAAATGCTTACTTAAGTCCATTTTGCCTCACACCGTCTCAGTCGGAGTTTCACAGTCAGGTTCTCCAGCACTAGCTGTGTTTATCTCTCAGTGTTTGACGTCTTTCACACACACAGGCAGGGGCGGGGCTACAGGTGTGCAGCTTCAGAACAGGGGCGGGGCTACAGGTGTGCGGCTTCAGAACAGGGGCGGGGCTACAGGTGTGCGGCTTCAGAACAGGGCGGGGCTACAGTTGTGCGGCTTCAGAACAGGGGCGCGGTCACAGGTGTGCAGCTTCAGAACAGGGGCGGGTCTACAGTTGTGCGGCTTCAGAACAGGGGCGGGGCTACAGGTGTGCGGCTTCAGAACAGGGGCGGGGCTACAGTTGTGCGGCTTCAGAACAGGGGCGGGCCACAGGTGTGCGGCTTCAGAACAGGGGCGGGGCCACAGGTGTGCAGCTTCAGAACAGGGGCGGGTCTACAGTTGTGCGGCTTCAGAACAGGGGCGGCTACAGTTGTGCGGCTTCAGAACAGGGGCGGGGCTACAGTTGTGCGGCTTCAGAACAGGGGCGGGGCCACAGGTGTGCAGCTTCAGAACAGGGGCGGGGCTACAGGTGTGCAGCTTCAGAACAGGGGCGGGGCTACAGGTGTGCGGCTTCAGAACAGGGGCGGCTACAGGTGTGCGGAAGGGTACACAGGTGATCTGCGAGGTTATTTTACACATACACAAAAATAACAGGTTATCCAGTTTTTCAAAAGTGATCATATCTTTAAATCCAGATATTTTAAAAAGTGAGTTTGTCTAGATTTATTTAGATAACTCATTTTCAATTTTATTATTAGTATAAGTCTTCCATTCATTCTATTACTGGTCTGGTATTCACTTATCTTGTTAGTTTACACTATATTGTATATGCTTTTTCTTCAATCCTTAGTTAGACAAGAACTTTAATGGTAAATCATTCTTGGGATAATCTGGATCTAAAGGGACAACTGGGTGGGATGGATGGGTGGGGTATTTTTCATACTGGTTAACATTTGTATTATAGAGCCACAACATTTTCGTAAGCTTTCGATTCACTATGTGCTGTTGAAAATTCCACCTTCAAAGGAAAAATCCAATAAAAACTGTTAAACGAAAAAGTGAGTTCACCTGGCAAACTTAAACCTGTAAACTACTCTTAATCCCACAGTAAATAGATATAATATACCTATTTAAAGAAGAAACTATTAACAGTTGCAAGATGTAGGATTATTTAGTCTCCCTACAGACAATAATTGGATCCATTAAAACTCATATTTGATAATCAAAATGATAAACGTTGTGAAAATAATGTATTAATGTCCTAAAATAGCTTGGATGTAACTCTACACCTTTGCTTCATTTACTGTACGAGAAAATTAGCATATATGCAAATTAGTCTCCACCTCTATTCAATCTCATCAAACTAACTGATCCACTTGGTCAACTTCACTGTAATTAACGCTACACGATGGCAATTCAGCCACACGTTTAAACCAGAAACTGATTCAGAAGAAGAGGAAGAGCTAATTAGTGTTGTCTAGTAATGCCTTTTATGTATCGCTCTCTAAAATGTCGGACACATAATGGTAATTAATATGATTAGCCTTTGGCTTGACTACGTTATCAAACAGATAATAATGTGTTGCTGATGTTACACAAACCATGTTCTCGTTCTTCATCTCAGAGTCAGACAGCCTCCTTATGAAAACCAGCATCCTTAGAAATAATGAAAGGACAAGCCCCGCCCACATGTTGATGGGATTGGTTACGTGTTTGTGATGTAGGAAACAGGGGCGGTTTCAAACCAGGTTTTTGAGAAAATACTCAGCAGTGCTGTCGACTGGTGGATTTGCACAAGGTTTGTCTTAAACATAGACTGTATAAAAATATGGACGTAGTGTCCGTGACGTCACCCATAGGATTCTGCAGAGCAGTTCTGAAGCGTAGAGTCGAGCTGGCCGTCGCCATCTTAGCAGCGCATCATCGCGCATCACACACAGATAACAGAAAATGGGAAAAGAGGCGGGATGTGGGCGGAGCTGAGGTGACGCGATGACTAACAGACAGCAGATAAATGGCTACCCACCTGTCATTCAAAGTGGCCACGCCCTTAATTATGCAGAACTGTAAGGCATTATATAATGTAAACGAATGAGTTAATTCACCCCCCTCACAGTCATTATGAAGGGCAAAATTAGCCGTTTAGACCAAAACTAGAATTTGTCCCAGACTGTAAACATGTTTTATTCTGCTGTAAAGTTGGGCAGTTTACCATGAGCTCAATGAGATGGAGCCGGTCTCTAGTGGCCAGTCGAGGAACTGCAGTTTAAGACACTTCCGTATCGGCTTCAACAGAGACCGCGGAGATTCGTAATTTAAGTTTAAAGAAGGGTGCTTGTGAGCGCTCCCTTTGCGGCTGCTACGCGCTCTCGATGCGCACTTCAGCTGAGACCACAAGTTCACTTCTACCTGGCAGTCAAAGCGGCATTACGTTGTGAAAGTGCGGACTCAGAGGAAGACCGTGAGGGTTAAGGGTGCCATTGGGGACAGGGCCAACTAAGGATGGCTCGATGCCTGTTGATCAGGCCTCTTGTGATCTGATTGGTTGAAGGACTATCCAATCGCGTACAGTCATTTGAACTATGCCCGTTGATCACGCCTCTTGTGATCTGATTGGTTGAAGGACTATCCAATTGCGTACAGTCATTTGAACTATGCCCGTTGATCACGCCTCTTGTGATCTGATTGGTTGAAGGACTATCCAATTGCGTACAGTCATTTGAACTATGCCCGTTGATCACGCCTCTTGTGATCTGATTGGTTGAAGGACTATCCAATTGCGTACAGTCATTTGAACTATGCCCGTTGATCACGCCTCTTGTGATCTGATTGGTTGAAGGACTATCCAATTGCGTACAGTCATTTGAACTATGCCCGTTGATCACGCCTCTTGTGATCTGATTGGTTGAAGGACTATCCAATTGCGTACAGTCATTTGAACTATGCCCGTTGATCACGCCTCTTGTGCAGTAGAAAATACAGAGCAGACTCCCAGACCAGTGTTCAAAGACTGAGCTTGGTCTGCTGGCTATCACATCGACACATAAACAACTTGATTTCCACCACAGGGGTCTTTAATTATTTAATCTAAATGCGAGTACTTCTGATATACAGTGCAATCAAAAACAAGTAAAAGATGCAAAGGATCAATACAGCGGTGTTATAACATTTTATTTCACATTTAATACAGAAAAGAACAAGCCTTAATGTCATTCAAATGTTTTGACTTTCCATATTTTTTATTTTTCTTCAGGATTGACAAATGTTAAAACATGGATGAAATCTATTTATGAAACAAATGTATATAAATGTATTTACAGAAATATTATGAGTTTAATTGTGATGAAGGCAGTCAGATGTGTGTCGTCTGCGGATGTTCAGAGCTCTTCTGAATGACTGAGATCCCGTCCATATCCAGATCCACTGAATGAACACTGAAGGAACCGATGCCCTGTCACAACAACAGCAGCACCAACACTATTCACAAAATACATTTTACCTTTACCATTTCTGTTTTTACTAGCACACTAAACACACGCAGGTCTTTCAGCAGCCAGTTCTGCTGAGTTTAAATCACATAATGAATCATTCAGAGAGAACTGCGTCTATATATCAGTTTAGAAAGGGTTAAAATCCACCATTCCTCGCCACATGTTCTGCACCGGTTGAACCAGTTCCTCTGACTCACCTGTATGTTTCTGAGAATCTCAGTCACTGGTGTCTTCTGCTGAGGCTCACGGGTCAGTAAGAACAGGAATCCTCCTCCTCCTGCTCCGGCCAGACTCTGTCCTAAACTCAGCGGCTGAAGTGCGTTCATCAGGGATCTCACTGCTGCCGGCTCACAGCCTGGAGCCATCAGCTTCTTCTGCTGCCAGTATGAGTCCATACACTTGCCCAATCTGAGGAGAGACCCTGAGCGGAAGAGATCAAATAAAAGAGTCCACCTGTGTGTGTGTGTGTGTGTGTGTGAGTGTGTGAGTGAGTGTGTGAGTGAGTGAGTGAGTGAGTGTGTGAGTGTGTGAGTGAGTGACTGAGTGTGGAGTGAGTGACTGAGTGACTGAGTGTGTGAGTGAGTGACTGAGTGTGTGAGTGAGTGACTGAGTGACTGAGTGTGTGAGTGAGTGACTGAGTGTGTGAGTGAGTGACTGAGTGTGTGAGTGAGTGACTGAGTGTGTGAGTGAGTGAGTGTGTGAGTGAGTGTGAGTGAGTGTGTGAGTGAGTGAGTGAGTGAGTGAGTGAGTGTGTGAGTGAGTGTGTGAGTGAGTGAGTGAGTGAGTGAGTGAGTGAGTAAATGAGTGAGTGTGTGAGTGAGTGAGTGAGTGTGTGAGTGAGTGAGTGAGTGAGTGAGTGAGTAAATGAGTGAGTGTGTGTGTGTGTGAGTGAGGAGTGAGTGAGGAGTGAGTGAGTGAGTGAGTGAGTGAGGAGTGAGGAGTGAGTGTGTGAGTGAGTGAGTGAGTGTGTGTGTGAGGAGTGAGTGTATGTGTGAGTGTGTGAGAGTGTGAGTGTGTGAGTGTGTGAGTGAGTGAGTGAGTGAGTGAGGAGTGAGTGAGGAGTGAGTGTGTGAGGAGTGAGTGTGTGAGTGTGTGAGTGAGTGAGTGTGTGTGTGTGAGTGAGTGTGTGAGTGGAGTGAGTGAGTGAGTGTGTGAGTGAGTGAGTAAATGAGTAAATGAGTGAGTGTGTGTGTGAGTGAGTGAGTGTATGTGTGAGT
>CM040913.1:3283629-3321129 GCA_023029165.1 Gobiocypris rarus
GCTGTAGGCCGGATCACCACTGGTGCTGACCAACAGCAGATGAGGCTCTGGAACGCGCCGAACTCGAGCTCCAATCGGCCGTTTTCCATCCACCTTGATGGCCACATTGACCACCAGTCCACCATGTTCAAACGCAATGGGAGGAGTGTCACTCCAGCCGCCTGATGATGCATTCAAACACACACGTTCAGCACACAGCGAGAAAGACACAACGCAATCTCAATCGGAATCGTTTGAGTTATAGCTTTGTTGTGATATGCTTATGACAGGAAGAACAGGTCATGTAGTCTGAAAAAATTATATTCAATAAAATATATAAGCTAAATACATCTGTACTACTACTGTAAAAAAAAAAGTCTCTTTTGCTGTCTGCATTAACTTGATTAAAAGCTAAAAGGAAATACTCAATTTAGAAAAGCATTCTCTATGTGATTTATTCCTGTGATCAGAGCTGAGTTGATTATCATTCCTCCAGTCTTCAGTGTCACATGACCCTTCACTAATCACTCTCACATGAGGATCTGATGATCAACACACAGTTATGATTATTATCAGTGCTGAACACTGCTGTGATGCTTCATATTTTTGAGGAAACCGTGATTCATTTTTTTCCAGGATTTCAAAAGACAACTAAAACATCACTTTATACTTACCTATAGTTAACAAAAACTGCTTTTAATTGTTTTGTTTCTCCTTTCTTCTCATGGACTATTCGGGATGTGTATGATTGTATGTGTATGTAATGCTATGTCTGTTTTGGTGTGTTATCTGGTAACTGTGTATATTTTTGTTTATGCCATACTTAACTTTTCATAAACCTTGGGCCCCCTCTTATAAGCTTTTATATCTTCCTTGGGGGACCCATTCACTATACCCAAGGGAATTGATCTTTACCCCTGACTGTATTATTATCATTGCAATGTTTGAAGTGGTATTGTGAAAAATCAAATCAATAGACAGTTCATAAGGATAGCATTTATTCCCCAAATAAACTGTACTGTAGTTTTATCTATGAGGACTTTAAACCTTAAACTTGTGTCACTCCGTCAAACACAAACTCTCGGATCATATTTCCTGCTGTACAGCTCAAACGAGGAATGCCGTTCTCACCTGACAGATCCAGTCGAGCAGGACACTCCACTTCCTGCCACTCGCCCATCGGCGGCATCTCTCCTCGACCAATGAACACAAACCGCCGTGCTGACATCACTGCCTTCCGCAGGAGTATCTGTCCCGCCCCCTCGTAATGCCGTGCGGCTCGCACCAACAAATCTGGTCTTTAGACAACAATGATAAACAGTGTTGGGCACGTTACTTTAAAAAAGTAATCATAGTTACTAGTTACTTCTTACAAATAGTAACTGAGTTACATCATCATAAAAGTAACTAATTTCCAGTGAAAGTAACTACTGAGTTACTTTTTTTTTTTTACTTGGATGCCCCCAATATTAAATATGTTACATTAATAAATTGGACATAAAATAGTATATGAAATAGAATCAATTATTATTATAAAACATTGTACATTAATGTACACTATTGTAATGTTGCTGTGGGACAATGTGAGAGACATCTTTCAAATTCAATACATTATAGTAAATATTATGACGTGTGATATGACGTGTGATAAACGTGAAACGTGTGATAAACACTTTCCTTTCAATGCCAAAAACACGCATCCAAAATGACAGCGGTGAGAAAACATCCGTGTAGAAAGCATCTGATCACAGCGGTGTGGATGTTTGCACTACAATCGAGTCACTTCATGTGTATTTATACAGCACTTTATACGAGATTGCTTTAAAGCAAGCAGCTTTACAGTATTACACATGAAAAACAGTGCCAATGTAGCTTTCGATTAGGGTTTCGTCTATAAAGCAGCTCTCCAGTGCGTTTGTTTTTACTCATGTCTGACCTCGACGGACTGACCAGAAGAAATGAACCAGAGAAGATTTCCACGTCAGGCCTCAGAGCCACACCTCTCCATTACACAATCACCATTGACCAGCGGTAGATCGACGGTAGTGTTTATCAGCCGGATCAAACTTAGTTTCAAACACCCGAAACGAAGACCAAATGAACTTCGCTTGACCCAACTTTGTTTAAAATTGCAAACCAGTTCGATTTTGCTTTAAAGGAACACTCCAGTGTTTTTAGAAATAGGGCTTATTCAACATCTTTCCTACATTTAGATATGAGGGCAAATGCATTTTTGTCTCAGTGCATGCATTGTTTTAGTTCGGCCGCTAGCTTAGCTTAGCATAATGAATGGAATCCTATGTTGCCAGCTAGCATGTCCCAAGTAAAACTGATCCAAAATATTTAAAAAAAACCACCTAATTACTTCTTGTGGCCTGCGTATTCACAATGAATACAAATAGCGATGCAGATGTAGGAAAGAAGTTGAATAAGCCCTATTTCTAAAAACAACAGTTTCTTTAAAGCACATCTGAGCCATACGACTGTCAGCTTTCTACACAACAATCTAGAAGTTCTGACCTGCTGAGCCAGTGCTTTCTTTGATTAGCCAGTTCTTGGACACCAGCGGGTAAGTTTCCGTCCTCTAGGAGTTTAAAAGCAGGAGCCCATGATGGATTCGCAGCTGGTCCGCTGCGCAAACCGCCCTTACCCTCGCCCGCCAGACAGCCGAGAACATCTGCGATACAGGCCAGACAGCGTGCCGCCACTCCCAGATCACCACTGCTGTTTGCAGCAACTGAGCAAAGACACAAAATATTAGAGCCTCAAAGTCGACAGATGTGAACCATTTTTGATCCTCACCTGAATCTAGCGCCTGCAGTAGCGCCTCCTGTTGGCCGGCCAGCGCTGCTGCTCTGAAGAACGGCAGTAGATTGAGATCCGTGTGGCCTTGCAGAGTGTCCACCGCTCTCCGTCGGCCCACGCTGAAGAACAGCTCCTCTCTCCAGCGCAGCTCCGTCTGCTGGTCCGTCAGGATCAGAATATCCCTGAGAGAGAGTCTCCAGGCTTCCTTCCAGCTGTCCAGCCCACCAGCGCCGCCCAGAAGCCAACAAACACCCTCCAGTCCAACGGGTCCTGAACGTGGCATGAACACCGGGAACAACCGGGCATCCAGCAGACAGCCCGACTCCGTCCTCTCAGGTCCCCAAAGGTCCAGAGGCCTTTAACACACACATGTTTTAGACACAATATATGATGCCATGACCAAGGCCTAAAACTTGTTGACAAAACTGCCAAAAGCAAGTGACTTAAGAAAATGTATAGACCAGAAATATTTGTTTTATCAGCCATACAACTGGTACAAATTGGGGAAAACTAAATAGTCAATCTAAATTGACTAACCCAAAAACCATATCCCAGGCCCTGACAGTCTCAGTCTAACCAAAACATACAGAAACTGAACCGTAGTTGCACACTTTAGATGTCATTTAGACAGCTTCTTCCTATATAAGCAGGCGTTTTTTTGGCTGAAAAACAGACCAAACCTTTAGTCTAAAATCTGAATATGTGAGGTATGAATGTAGAAATTTCTTACTGTATTCCAGTCCGACTGTAAAACTCACTCCATTTTTGATTAAGGAATGAAGCCATAACATCATCAGCATGAGCCTGTAACAACATAAACCACCAAATTAGCATAAATTCTTTAATAATGTTCTTCAAAACAAATCAGTCATGTGTAAGTGCCTTTGGATAAACGCATCTTCTGAATGAATGGGTTAAAACAGGCTCACCTCTAAGTTATCATGAGCTCCAAAAGCTGTGTACACGGTTAACTTTAACTCTCCGAGCATCACTCGATGACCCTGAACGATGATGTCACTGGACAGAGGTAGACGCTGGATGCAGGACGATGAGGTCAAATCAAGCCCTGATAGCAGGCACCCAGAATGCACCTGGACTGGACCCTTTAAATGATATCGACTCATTTTGATAACTGTATTATTACTTGCAAGATTTACTTTAATTTCACTTCCATAATGTGGCATATCTCAAAGTGAAGCAGGATAATCTGTATTGGTTCAAACCCTCCAGACCTGTAGGTGGCAGTGCTGCACTACAGCTCCTGCGGATACACGGACATCTCCTTCCAACACGCTGTTAATCACCCGGCTGCCTTCTGACACAGACTGAACATCCTTTAAAACAGAAAGAGCACAAACATTTACGATAACACTTGATTAAAAAATATCTCAGAGGCATGTTCACGACATTTCCCACCTGAATATGAGATAATATCACCGTCTCTGATCCAGATTCTGTCAGACGGACGACATGTTCTCGGCCTGATTGAGTCAAATAATCATAGCGGCCCTCTGGGATGTACACTGGCAACAGAAACAAAGGTCACATCAGCATACTACTCGTGCTCATACTACTCGTGCTCATACTACTACTCGTGCTCATACTACTCGTACTCGTGCTCAAACTACTCGTACTCATGCTCATACTACTCCTACTCTTGCTCAAACTACTCGTGCTCATACTACTCTTGCTCATACTACTCGTACTTGTGCTCAAACCACTCGAACTCGTGCTCATACTACTCCTTGCTCATACCACTCGTGCTCATACTACTTTGCTCATACTACTCTTGCTCATACTACTACCGTGCTCATACTACTCATTATCATACTACTCTTGCTCATACTACTACTCGTGCTCATACTACTCATGCTCATACTACTCATGCTCATACTACTCGTGACTTGTGCTCAAACCACTCGAACTCGTGCTCATACTACTCCTACTCTTGCTCATACTACTCGTGCTCATACTACTCATGCTCATACTACTCATGCTCATACTACTACTCGTGCTCATACTACTCATGCTCATACTACTCATCCTCATACTACTGACTCGTGCTCAAACCACTCGTACTCGTGCTCATACTACTCGTACTCATACTACCCGGGCTCATACTACTACTCTGGCTCATACCACTCGTGCTCATACTACTCGTACTCGTGCTCAAACCACTCGTACTCGTGCTCATACTACTCGTACTCATACTACTACTAGGGCTCATACTCCTACTCTTGCTCAAACCACTGTGCTCATACTACTCTTGCTCACTACTTGCTTGTGCTCAAACTACTCGAACTCGTGCTCATACTACTCCTACTCTTGCTCATACTACTCGGTGCTCATACTACTCTTGCTCATACTACTCGTACTTGTGCTCAAACTACTCGAACTCGTGCTCATACTACTACTCTTGCTCATACTCTCGCTCATACTACTTGCTCATACTACTCTTGCTCATACTACTTTGCTCATACTACTCTTGCTCATACTACTACTTGGCTCATACTACTCATGCTCATACCTCATACTCACTCCAAACTACTCAAACCACACTACTACTGCTGCTCACACTATACGTACTACACCACCATACTACTACTCTGGCTCATACTACTCGTGCTCATACTACCACCGGGCTCATACCACTCTTGCTCATACCACTGCGGCTCATACCACTCATACCACTCGCGGCTCATACCACTCATACTACTCGCGGCTCATACTACTCGTGCTCATACTCATACCACTCGTACTCATACTACCACTCGTGCTCATACTACTACTCGTGGCTCATACCACTGCGTGCTCATAACACTCGTGCTCATACTACTCGTGCTCATACTACTCCATACCACTCGTGCTCATACTACTCCTGCTCATACAAATCGTGCTCATACAAATCGTGCTCATACTACTCGTGTTCTTGCTCATACCACTCGTGACTCATACTACTACTCGTGCTCATACAACTACTCTGCTCATACCACTGCGGCTCATACCACTCGTGGCTCAGACTACTACTCTTGCTCATACAACTCGTGCTCATCCCACTGTGACTACTACTACCGCGGCTCATACTACTACCGTGCTCATACTACTACTCTTGCTCATACCACTCGTGCTCATAACACTCATACTACTCGCGTGCTCATACTACTCCTGCTCATACTACTACTCGTGCTCATACTACTACTCTTGCTCATACTACTGCGTGCTCATAACACCCATACTACTCGTGCTCATACTACTCCTGCTCATACTAATCGTGCTCATACAAATCGTGCTCATACTACTCGTGCTCGTGCTCATTCTACTCGTACTCATACTACTACTCGTGCTCATACTACACTACCTTGCTCATACTACTCATGCTCATACTACTCGTGCTCATACTACTACTCTGCTCATACCACTGTGCTCATACTACTCGTGCTCATACTACTCATGCTCATACCACTCGTGCTCATACTACTACTCTTGCTCATACTACTGGATCATACTACTCGTGCTCATACTACTCGTGCTCACACCACTCGTACTCATACTACTACCGTGCTCGCACTACTCTTGCTCATACTACTCGTGCTCAGACTACTACTCTTGCTCATACAACTCGTGCTCATCCCACTCGTACTCATACTACTACTCGTGCTCATAACACTCGTGCTCATACTACTCGTGCTCATACTCACTCATACTACTCGTGCTCATACTACTCCTGCTCATACAAATCGTGCTCATACAAATCGTGCTCATACTACTCGTGCTCTTGCTCATACCACTGTACTCATACTACTACTCGTGCTCATACAACTACTCTTGCTCATACCACTCGTGCTCATACTACTACTCTTGCTCATACAACTCGTGCTCATCCCACTCAGACTCATACTACTACTCGGCTCATACTACTACTCGTGCTCATACTACTACTCTTGCTCATACTACTGCTCATACTACTCATACTACTCGTGCTCATACTACTCCTGCTCATACTAATCGTGCTCATACAAATCGTGGCTCATACTACTCGTGCTCGTGCTCGTGCTCATTCCACTCGTACTCATACTACTACTCGTGCTCATACTACTACCTTGCTCATACCACTCATGCTCATACCACTCGTGCTCATACTACTACTCTTGCTCATACTACTCATGCTCATACCACTCGTGCTCATACTACTACTCTTGCTCATACTCACTCGTGCTCATACTACTCGTGCTCATACAACTCGTGCTCATCCCACTCGTGACTCATACTACTACTCGTGCTCATACTACTACCGTGCTCATACTACTACTCTTGCTCATACTACTCGTGCTCATACTACTCCATACCACTCGTGCTCATACTACTCCTGCTCATACAAATCGTGCTCATACTACTCGTGCTCGTGCTCATTCTACTCAGACTCATACTACTACTCGTGCTCATACTACTACTCTTGCTCATACTCACTCATGCTCATACCACTCGTGCTCATACTACTACTCTTGCTAATACTACTCGTGCTCATACCACTGCGTGCTCATACTACTCGTGCTCACACTACTCGATTCATACCACTACCGCGTGCTCAGACTACTCTTGCTCATACTACTCGGCTCAGACCACTACTCGTGACCACTGCGTGCTCGCACTACTGCGTGCTCGCACCACTCGTGCTCATACCACTGGCTCGCACTACTCGTGCTCGTGATAATACCGTGCTCATACTACTACTCGTGCTCATACTACTACCGTGCTCATACCACTCGCGCTCATACTACTCGCTACCATACCACTGCGTGCTCATAGTACTGTGACTGCGCTCAAACCACTCGTGACTGCGCTTATACTACTCGCACTCTTGCTCATACCACTCGTGGCTCATTCTACCTGTGCTCATACTACCTGTGCTCATACTACTCGTGGCTCATACTACTACTCGTGCTCATACATACTACTCGTGCTCATACTACTCGTGCTCATACTACTCGTGCTAGGTAATTTGAATGTATAAAAACATGTTTGTCCTTGCATACTATGCATACTAAGCACAGTATACACTGTGCAGTATGCCAGTCTTCCATTCCCATCACATCCATGCAAACACACTCAGATGTTAAATTCTAATTTAGCGAGAACATTAGAGTAGAAAAAAGCAAAAGCGTACACATAGAGATAGAGGCTCCCCTGAGCGTCCTCCACAGCACAGCGCGGCCGCTCCTCACTACTGCCCCCTGAGGTCCGGAGGGCGAGGTGCAGCCGGCTCGCTCTCCACTGATGAACTCATGCTCTGTCAGGTCAGAGCAAAGGCACACCAGAATATCCAGAAAGAGAGATATCTGCAAGAGACAAAGACAAGTGAGAGGGGACATGACTCTGAGAAAGAGGACTGTTGTGTGTCTTTACCTCAAGCGGTGGAGCTCCTGAATCCATGCCAAGATACGTACAGCCGTCCAGTGGTGACGTAACATGAGTCTGTAGGAGTTTCTCTGCCACAGCCCTAGAGAAAAACACCGGCCCGGACACCTGAACACCACACAGACACTTTTAGAAAGCCCCCAAAAACAATTCAACATGCAATCAGAGCATCCAATGCCTCTTTAATCAAAACAATGAATCATTTTTATAATTTTTCTTTAGAAAAATTAGACAATAATGTAGTTGTCTGGATATCAGCAGACCAAGCTCAGTCTCTGAACATTGGTCTGGGGAGTCTGCTCTGTGATTTACTGCACAAGAGGCATGATCAACGGGCATAGTTTAAATGACTACACAATTGGATAGTCCTTCAACCAATCAGACCACAAGAGGCGTGATCAACGGGCGTATAGTTCAAATGACTGCACTCCAATTGGATAGTCCTTCACCCATAAAATCACAAGAGGCCTGATCAACAGGCATAGTTCAAATGACTACACAATTGGATAGTCCTTCAACCAATCAGATCACAAGAGGCGTGATCAACGAACATAGTTCAAATGACTGTACGCAATTGGAAAGTCCTTCAACCAATCAGATCACAAGAGGCGTGATCAACGAACATTGTTCAAATGACTCTGTACGCAATTGGATAGTCCTTCAACCAATCAGATCACAAGAGGCGTGATCAACGGGCATAGTTCAAATGACTGTACGCAATTGGATAGTCCTTCAACCAATCAGATCACAAGAGGCCTGATCAATGGACATAGTTCAAATGACTGTACGCAATTGGATAGTCCTTCAACCAATCAGATCACAAGAGGCGTGATCAACGGACATAGTTCAAATGACTCTGTACGGAATTGGATAGTCCTTCAACCAATCAGATCACAAGAGGCGTGATCAATGGACATAGTTCAAATGACTGTACGCAATTGGATAGTCCTTCAACCAATCAGATCACAAGAGGCGTGATCAACGGGCATAGTTCAAATGACTGTACGCAATTGGATAGTCCTTCAACCAATCAGATCACAAGAGGCGTGATCAATGGACATAGTTCAAATGACTGTACGCAAATGGATAGTCCTTCAACCAATCAGATCACAAGAGGCCTGATCAACGAACATAGTTCAAATGACTATACGCAATTGGATAGTTCTTCAACCAATCAGATCACAAGAGGCCTAATCAACGAACATAGTTCAAATGACTCCGTAGAAATGAATGTACAGGTTTCCAGACTGAGCTGCACAGCGAAATCAAATCAGGCAGATCAGGCTGGGTTTACCCAGGCTAATAATGTAGACAAATACATGCTAATTAAAGCGCATACCATTTTCTTCTAAATCATTTAATACTTGACTTTTTTTCAGCAAGGTGAAACTTTTTTTCAAAAGTGACAGTAAAGACATTTATAATGTTACAAAAGATTTCTATTTCAAATAAATGCTGTTAGTAATGAGTAATGATGCTGAACATTCAGCTTTGCATCACAGGAATAAATTATATTTTAACTAATTATTTTTAGCGTTTTATAAAATAAAATAAAATCGTAGCTTCATTGGAATTGTCCAAACTTGGTGACTTTATTAGTACTTAGTATATGAACACCCCAAAAATTGAGGACATGTTTTGAAATGTCAAAAAAAAAAAGTCACTCAGGACCTTGGTCAAAAATGACCCCATAGGAAATGAATGGGACATCGGCAAAAATAGTTTTTGTGCATACAATCTACAATCAACCAGGATGTAGAAAAAAGGACTCAACAGTGAAGGCGTGAATCTCTAAAACATCAAGAGTGCAAAACAGACAAAAAAACTCACACACATACACACACACACACACACACACAAACACAAAGCTTTTGGAATGGCACATGTTCATTTGTGTGTGCGTGTTTTTGTGTGAATAAGTGTAAGTGTGTGAGAGTTTTTGTCTGTTTTGCACTCTTGATGTTTCAGAGATTCACCCCTTCACTGTTGAGTCCTTTTCTCTGCATCCTGGCTGGTTTGTAGATTGTATGCACAAAAAAAACGGTATTTTCATATTTTTGCCAATTTCCCATACATTTCCTATGCGGGTCATTTTTGACCCATAAATGAAGTACTCCAGAGGGGTAAAATATATTCAAATCGAAAGTTATTTTGAATTGTATTGTTTTTATTATTATCTTACAATATTTCAGTTTTAAAGTATTTTTGGTTAAATGAATGCAGCCTTAGTAAGCATGAGACTTTGTACAGTAGCAAAACCAGCCTGTTTAATTCTGATGGTAAGAGAAAGAGTGGAGAACAGTTATCTAAAACACAATTATGACTGGTTTTAGTGGTTTATTGTGGCCCAAAACAGCTGTGGGTCAAAATCATGTTGTAAGTGTCAAATATAGGCACATTTACAGCAGCAAACATTCAAATCAAACTCATACCAGGGGTATTTTCCCATCAGGGAGTGCGGCAAGGCTGATCTTCTCCTTTGAGCCCTTATAGATAATGTTACGGACTCGGTTCTGTAAAAGCAATCATTGAACATTTCTCAGAAAATTAAACACAATAGCACAAAAATACACCCTAATTTTGATAAACGCACCTCTGCATCGATGTGATAGACGCCATGATTAACAGCAAAACAAGCGTCACCTGGCAGCGCCACAACCTGAACCCCAGAGAACCCGGCCCATGAAAACGCTGTGAGGAAAAGAATAAAAAGTGCTTTTGAAGCTGTACACTGCTGATTTGTCTGTACTTTTAAAAAAAACGGAGACGTTTTGTTTGTGCATTAGATCGGTGGTTCTCACACCTGTCCTGGGGACCCCCCACCAGTGCACGTTTTGCACATCTCCCTCATCTAACACACCTGATTCAACTCATCAGCTCATTAGTAGAGCCTGCAAGACTTGGGTGTGTCTAATGAGGGAGACATACAAAATGTGCAGTGGTGAGGGGTCCCCAGGACAGGTTTGAGAACCACTAGATGTGTGACAGTATGAATGTTAGCTCACGCTGTCGTGTTGGAATATTCAGGATCATATCAGTGCCGCACACCCAAACTCCAGGAGGCGAACCGGTGCAAATCTGGAACAACAGGATGTTTCACTCAATGTGCATTTGCATAATAATGCACTCCCCTCATTGTGTTACATATAAGCCCTGTTTACACCTGGTATTAAGGTGCGTTTGGTCAATCAGATCACAGGTAGATGAGGGACACACATTCCCGTTTACACCTGGTAACACCTTACGTTCCTGGAGGCCCACCATCAGTGCACATGTTGCATGTCTCCTCAATCAAACACACCTGATTCAGGTCCTCAGCTCATTAGCCTGCTCAACCTGATGTGGGTGTGTCAGACAAAGGAGACATGCAATGATGGTGGGCCTCCAGGAACGTGGTTGGGAACGACTAATTTAATCTCTTTTGTCCACTTTCAACCACTTCTGTCCTGATTTCTTAGAGGGGACGGTCTATGGGCGAGTAGTTTTTTTTCCATATCTTTCAAAATGAGCTTGCACAATTTACATGTGACGGAGACGATGGAAAAACATACAGAGAGCAGCAGTGTGAGCAGTGAGTGTGTGTTAGAAATCAGGAATGGAGAGAGAACTTGTGCTTGGTATGCTTTCCGTCTTCAAACCAAACTTGGGTCTCCAGTCGACAAAGTTTAAATCCCGTCTGGCCGGTGTGCATCCCATAATGTTTCCGCATCAGGTCAGTAGGAGGAGAGTAGCTGGTCTTTTGCCGCTGTTCAAATACATTTGACCACATGAGCGTCTACACCATGCAATCCAGTCGAATGCAGCGTTTCTGACTACCTCTGGAAGTGGTCGAAAGTGGACAAGATCAAAATGTGTTTAGAGACCCCGTTTACACCTGTTTTAAAGGGCACCAATTATACTACACCAATTAAGATGTAACATAAGTCTCAGGTGTCCCCAGAGTGTGCCTGTGAAGTTTCAGATCTAAATTCCTGACAGATCATTTAATAAACCATTTTTGTTTGGGGTTGAAGTCAAATGAGCTGTTCTGTGCGTGGCTCCTTTAATGCAAATGAGCTGCTGCTCCCAGCCGAGAGGGCGGAGCCTACACATCTCAGCTCATTCACAGCAGTGAACACACCAATGAAAACTCAAACATGATATCTGTGTGTTTTAATGATCATCTCTATCGCAGACACGATCATGTGACATTGCAGTTCTTCATCATCATGAAATATTATCATCTGCATGTGTTTTAAAGCCTTATCGCTCTCAGCTTAAACACACAAACACACACACACACGCTCCTGTCGCATTCACACACACACACACACACACACACACACGCGCGCTCCTGTCGCATGCGCCCAGAGCTGATGTCAGCACATCCGTGAGTAGTCATTAAACTGGACTAGTTCTCTATCAAACGACAGAAGATAAACAGAGATTCCCTCCCTGCTCTTGACTGACTGAACTTTAGCAGCTTTAATAAGAGCACATCTCTGACTTGAATGCTGCTGTTAACGCTCTGGAGGAGATAAACATGGCGGACTGTGAACAGCTCAGCTCTCTGAGGGTGGGGTCTGTGCTAGTATGTCAGTGTCCATCAACACGTGTGGGCGGGGCCTCTGCAGTGTGACATCACAAGAACGGCTTGTTCTGAGACACTGCTTATGATTTATGGGGATAAAAAAAAAGGAGTGGGTGGATTTTGACCATTATAGTTAGTTTACACATTTATGTTCAAACACCTTATAAAAGTGAATTTTGCATAATAGGTGCCCTTTAATGTCATCCACCCATTGACCAAAACGCATGTAAATACCAGGTGTAAACTGAGCCGTAGAGAGAGTAATGTATGAATTAATGTACATGTGTGTGTGCTTCACTCACTTTTGTGGTCAGACAGTCCAACAGCAGGTCTAAGCAGCAAACAGCTCCTTCTACAGCATCTGATCTCTGAGCAGGCATCCAGCAGAAAGCCCTGCTGCAGCCGTCCCACGGGAAATCTCTACCCTAAAAACACACCTATTAGTGTAACCCCTTCTCTAAGAAGAACCCGGGATTCTCTAACAAGGAGGCTAAAGGCTACAACCCCTAGCGTCAGTCGCTAGAGCGTCCCATGAGATCAGAGGAGTGAGGTTTACTTGCACAGCCACTACTGGCTGGCCTCCGTTACAGTAGCACACGTTTGTAAATCATCTTCATCTAAAGTACTTTTAGTTTCCATTACACACCGTGTGAAGGATGAGAATATGAGCTTCATCCAGAACATCTGCGTTCACCACCTAAACACAAACAGACACATTTAAGGGTGTTGAAGTGTGATTAAAACTGTACTCTGATCAGTTATCAGAACATAGAAATATTAAAGTGCTGGATAAGCAAACAAAATTCAAAAATCAATTCTTGGGCTGAAATACTAAAGAATGTACACTACCGATATTTTAATACCTGAATACAAAACTGAATTTTATCATCCAAAATTTTGGGGTAACTAATATTACAAAAAATGTATAAAATAATAATAAATAAAAAAAATCCTTAAAAAAGAAGAAATTGAGCAAGGATACATTAAATTGATCACAACTGACAGGAAACACATTTATAATAATAAAAAATGTTTATTTAAAATAAATGCATTGAACTTTCTATTCATTGAGTACAATGGAAGGTTGTTTCCGACACAAAAAAAAGAAAAGAAAAGGTAATTGCGACTTCTCACAATTGGGACTTCCGCCTGCGTCAGTGTAATTGCGTATCACGTGACGTCACGAACGCGCATCACAGAACAGAGCAAGGCGAACATTTGTGCTTATAAAACTTTGAATGGCCGATGATTTGGCTCGATAAGACCCGTATTCATCGTCTGGTCTCGTTTAAAGCTGCACTGAAACTGTAATTCGGACCTGAACTGAAGCCTATTAAATGGGGAAAAATCCTGGATTGTTTTCATCAAAAACCTTCATTTCTTTTCCACTGAAGAAAGAAAGACATGGACATCTTGGATGAGATGGTGGTGAGTAAATCATCAGCAGAAGTTTATTTAAAAGTGAACTAATCCTTTAATATTCTGAGCATGCAACATCATGATGTTAATTACCCAAATTACAAAATATTTAATAAATGATGTAAGTGGTGAGTGTGAGTTAGCTGGGAAGGATTTGCATGCACGTTCATTCTTTTGATCAGGAGCAGTTTCCATATGGTTTTATTAACAGATCATATTAGTTTTGTGCATTTACCATGGTAACTGTAGTTTCTGTAACTTTAACCCAAAATACCACCAATTCTATATTTGTAATAGCTGTCGTGGCTCATAACTTTATTAACAACTGTATTAACAAAAAATAGTTTGATATTTACTAGCCTTCACCTTATACAGTTTATTTATCAGTGTTAAGAAAATTCTTGCAATTTATGCGTATGCTAAGTGGGACAGTGCATGTGTGGGGAATTAGTTTTTGCTCGGTTCACATTTAAAAAAAAATGTGGGTCACGGCTTAATAACCATGGGAAGATGTGGGTCTCATGGACAAACCAGTAGAGAATCTAAAAGCTACCAATGAAAATAATAATAATTATTATTAGTATTTTAATAGATAAAATAAAGCTGTTTTGGCCAAGAAATCCCTTTGGCAATCCTCCACACATCCTTTAGGATTTCTCCCCAAACCTCAAGCCATCTGCACACACACACACACACACACACACACACACAGCTCTCGAGTGTAATGTGAAGCTCACGCTGTATCCGGCTCTAGCGCTCAGGTGTTCTGCAGCCACCAGCAGGGCGTTCAGTGTGGCTCCGCCGCTGCCCAGCCGGGCGTTGGGGTCAGGGACCGTCAGCAGAAGGGCATCGGCTGGAACAACACCACGCTTCTGACGCACCTCCAGCTCTGAAACACACTCACCTCCATGAGACCTGGACAACTGGTAATGTGCGGTACACCCACATACAATTACATGGGTGATGGCATCATAGGGTATTACCATGTTACTTACTTTGATATATATATATATACACACATACATACATACATACATACATATACACACACACACACTATCCCACTTAATATTTATGGTCCTTTATGGTTATTTATATGATACTCCATGACACTCACAATTGCAAAATGTAAACAAATATGTCATTGACCGTTTTAACACACTGCAATTTTACGTGTTTCCATTTATCAGCATCGCAAATATAGTGAAGTTGTCCATTTTTTTAAATGTAATATTACATTTATAATAGGGTTGTGATGCCCGGCCCCCCGTTGCGAGTGCGACACACACTAATCCTCTTTTATAGTTAAACTAAAAACTTTGCAGGGATTGCTCTGTAAATTAAACTGAGAGTATAACTAAAGCATTTATGCTATTTTAAATACTGTAGTCTATGCCAGATATATAGCCTACATTTTTAAATAATCCATTTCATAAGCATGCGTGTTTATTTTAGCACTTCCGTCAGTGAAACAACACACTACAGCCTGTAAAACATTTAAACGATTATCAGTTAATAATGGTAACATAAAGATTAAGACAATTAAATATTAGTTTAAAAAAAGTTTTATTTCCCCACAAAGATGCGTCAGCTTTGAGATGAATGAACATGAGCTGGAGACTCCTTCTGGAATATCTTTGTCTTCATGTTTTCTCCTGATGTTGCAAAGCAACACGTGTTGTAAAACATCTGAAGAGCGAATTTGATCTTTCACAGGGTCAAGACATTTAGGCTATGTTTGATTATGCACTGCCAGAGAAAACGAAAGTAAAATCTGCGGTGTGTGTGTGTGTGTGTGTGCGTGAATTGCGCTATTCAAATAAACTTGACGCGCCAAGTCTAAGAACAGACTGTGTTAAATAAAATTGGAAGTAAAAAGGTATTCGTCCTACAGTGTTTTGTTCTACATCACCACAGTAAAGCATGTGAATGGGTGGCTATAATAGACTTAATTATAAGCAAACGAAAGGAAGAAACGTTTACAATTTCCTGCGAAAATGAGTGTGACGCGATTGAAGATTTGGGAAAAGAAACGTGATGTCCAGTGGGATAAAATGGACTGTTAGCCTTTTGGTTATGCCTATTGTTAAAGTTCACGGAAATCAGAAAATCGGGTACAAACATATTTGAAAAGCTGGCAAATCTTTAATTGTGCTCCGCCCCGGCATGAATCCATATGTTTTCCTCTCATTCGGCATGAATCCTTATGTTTTCCTCTCATTCGGCATGAATCCATATGTTTTCCTCTCATTCGGCATGAATCCTATGTTTTCCTCTCATTCGGCATGAATCCATTTGTTTTCCTCTCATTCGCATGAATCCGTATGTTTTCCTCTCATTCGGCATGAATCCGTATGTTTTCCTCTCATTCGGCATGAATGTATGTTTTCCTCTCATTCGCATGAATATGTTTTCCTCTCTCATTCGGCATGAATCATGTTTTCCTCTCATTCGGCATGAATCCATATGTTTTCCTCTCATTCGGCATGAATCCTATGTTTTCCTCTCATTCGGCATGAATCCTATGTTTTCCTCTCATTCGCATGAATCCATTTGTTTTCCTCTCATTCGCATGAATCATGTTTTCCTCTCATTCGGCATGAATCATGTTTTCCTCTCATTCGGCATGAATCATGTTTTCCTCTCATTCGGCATGAATCATGTTTTCCTCATTCGGCATGAATCCGTATGTTTTCCTCTCATTCGGCATGAATCCATATGTTTTCCTCTCATTCGGCATGAATCCTATGTTTTCCTCTCATTCGGCATGAATCCATATGTTTTCCTCTCATTCGGCATGAATCCTATGTTTTCCTCTCATTCGGCATGAATCATGTTTTCCTCTCATTCGGCATGAATCCATATGTTTTCCTCTCATTCGGCATGAATCCATATGTTTTCCTCTCATTCGGCATGAATCCATTTGTTTTCCTCTCATTCGGCATGAATCCTATGTTTTCCTCTCATTCGGCATGAATCCATATGTTTTCCTCTCATTCGGCATGAATCCATATGTTTTCCTCTCATTCGGCATGAATCCATTTGTTTTCCTCTCATTCGGCATGAATCCTATGTTTTCCTCTCATTCGGCATGAATCCATTTGTTTTCCTCTCATTCGGCATGAATCCTATGTTTTCCTCTCATTCGGCATGAATCCATATGTTTTCCTCTCATTCGGCATGAATCCATATGTTTTCATGGCTGCGATGCAACTGCGAATTTATTTCCTTTGAAAACAATTCTTTGTGCTTCTGTCCTGTGGTAATATATTCACGTAAAACACCATTCACATACAAAACACGGGGATAATAACGAAATTATAGTTTTAAATAGAAAATAGTATTTATGTAAGGAGGTAGGCTATATTAAAATAAAAAGTGCAACTCTTTACTTTGTTTCCCTCACGCAACCTAGCGGGTGAGTCCTTATTTGGGTTAGCAAAATAACGAAATAGAAAATAGTATTCATGTAAATAGATAGTAAAATACAGATATAGTTAATTTTATTTTTTTATTTAAAAAATAAATAAATAAACGACGATATCATCGTCCATCGCGATGTTTTACTGTAAACATCGTCAACTGCCAATTTAGGGGACATCGCCCAACCCTAATTTATAACGCTATGCTTAAAAAAACGAATTAACATTGTTTCTAATATAACGCAAATTTCACAAGTGTCTCTCTCCTGACTGCCATAATTAATCTCTTCATATTTTTCCCGTTTGCTTGTGGAGCAAATGGGAATAGTAGTTAGTCTCCTCACTATAAAGTTTACTCAACTATGACGACTTCCGCTTCTGAGAACACCGGAAGTGTGAAAAGGAGTCCCCAAAACAACCCAGAGTAATACCATAGTACTTTTTTGTTGTTGTTATCGTCTGCATGTTTTCTTTAAATTATTACTTTAACGTGGGTTAACTCTTTTAAAATAAATAAATCAGCAGAGACATACGACGTGAATACATCGTGAACTCACCTCTCTGAAAGGCATAAACACTGTCTTTATGTTGACATGTGAGCACAATAACTGTCCACTTCAGCAATCCTTCATCTGCCATCCTGACGTGCTCTGTTTCTCCTCATGTGACCAACAAACGAACGAGAAGCCAACAGCGCTAGGATCCGATTTATCTCTGCAGGATAGCTACTAGATCAGTGGGTGAGGCCATAAACAAAGGGGCGTTTTCCACTGCGTTACCTGCACGAAGACAAAACAGCGGATGCAACACTTCCGGACTACAAGCAGCCTCTGGGTTACAATCTGACTGCAGGCACGGTGCGCTGGGAAATGCAGTTTTACACTAAATAAAACTTTTAGATTTGTTTTTATATTATGGATGATTATGGGGTAGCATTAAACAAAAACTAGGAATAATTATAGGTCTCGATTAAATATTCTGCATTGCACAGGGGAATTCAATTAAGGATTTTAGGAGGAAACCAGTGAGTTTCTACATAAATAGAAAGTTTTGCTGGGAAATGTAGTTCAAAACGACCAAATAGAATAATAATAATAACAATTACTTATGTTGTTTGGAGAATCTAAAATAAATGTTAAAAATTGTGGGGATGAAGCATATTCATTGGATAAAGAAATTTTAGGGGGTTTGGGGAACAGAACTAGCAGTTTCTATAAAAATCCAGCTTTTTGCTAGGAAATTTAGTTTGAAACTGAGAAGTTTAGTAGATTTAATTTCTTACCTGAATCTTTTTCTTTGGTACTGTAGTTTGAAAAAATAAGTTGGCTAGTTGGCTTTTGGTTATTAAAACAAAATGGTAGAATCAATTTAACTGAATCATACATTTTTCTGAGGAATGTAAAAACTAAAATAATAATAATGATGATGATGATTACTTTCCATATACTTCAGATTACCCAATGAATTCTCTCAGAAACAGCCAGCCGGGTTTCTGCAGGTTTGTAAAGGTAAATTAAAGTAATATACATCAATCAGGCATAACATTATTACTAATATTGTGTAAGTCCCCCTTTTGCTGCCCAAAAAAAACCCTGTCGAGGCATGGACTCCTCTAGACCCCTGAAGGTGTGCTGTGGTATCTGGCAGCAAGATGTTAGCAGCAGATCCTTTAAGTCCTGGAAGTTGCGAGGTGGAGCCTCCATTGGCACTGTTGGTGCTTTCGGCGGGGTCAGAGGTCAGCATGGGCACCCTGACTGGTCAGCGGCTATGCCGCCCCATACACAACAAACTGCGATGCTCTGTGTATTCTGACCCCTTTCTATCAGAACCAGCATTAACTTCTTGAGCAGTTTGAGCTCCAGTAGCTCGTCTGTTTGATCGGACCACACGGGTCAGCCTTCGCTCCACACGTGCATCAATGAGCCTGAGCCGCCCATGACCCTGTGGCCGGTTCTCCACTGTTCCTTCCTTGGAGCACTTTTGAGTATTTTTGCCTTTTTTCTAGTGCAAATTTCTAAAGTTCATTAAATCAAAATGCATTTTCTTGAGATGCAAAATATGACGTGTAAGAAATTGTTCAAAATGAAGTGTCTAATGATTAAAACAAGAACAAATATCTGGCTCAGAAAAATCAACTTAATTCAAAGGGAAGTTTTTATTGACACTTTGTTTTAAGCATTACTCAATTTACTTAATTTTAAAGTAAATGCATCTTGATTTAAAGATACACTGGATGATCTGGAAAACCGGACAAAAATACTGAGGAAGATAGTATTTTGAGGGGAATGCATGTAACATTCAACGCCATGACTATAAATTTAATACATTTACCAAAACCTGCAGAGTCAATATGAATGAAACATGCACTGCATAGATTAAAAAAATGTTAGAGTAAGAACTCCCTTTTTATTTATTGAAAACATTATAAAATACGAACTCCCAGCTGTAACACGTCTACATGGATCACTAGAAGCAGAGGCATACAGATCATCATATGGTCACACACAGAGAGATAATTCTGATCATTTGGATGAGAAAATATACTGCGATTTGATTTTTCCCCTCATAGTTAAATCAAATTGAACCCTAAACACCTTCAGTAACATCATACTACACAGTAACAGCTCAGGCATTGGTGCTGAAGTTCACAGATTATAATGGCGTTTGATTCACCAGATCAGGCCGTTTTGGACTTGCACATTATCAGAATACAGACGCACTATTACAACACAACAGCGACCAGATCCTAAACATAGACAGCATAAGCTTTGGGATTAAATTACTTAAAGGTTCTGTCTATGGTTTCCCTGCAGAAATAAAAACAGCTTTAGCAAGATGAGTGTTTTGGCTGTTATGGTCTTGCGCACACATTCACACATGCAAACGAAAGTGTCAGTTTTGGTCCAGTCATGGCACTGACCCGTGTTTTAAAAAGGTCAGAAGGATTGTCCATGTGTGAGTTGCTTGTGTAACAGGCACGCTAACCTCCTTTAGTACATAGCAGAAGTATACAGCCGATTACATAATTACATTCTCTTAGCTTTTTAAATATAGTTTAGTAGCTTATGCGAGTTGTTTAGGTGCACTTTGCAGTGTCGCTATCCTCTAACTTAAAAAGGATTGTTTTATTCATCAATGGCTATATGTGCACTTCCTCTACCCTCTGTGTCTTCCTGCATAGCACCGATCAATAAACCCTAAACCAGAGGGACAGTGGACCCCGAAACGCCTCACCTATGTAACAGCTACAAAGACATTTTTTCCTAAATATACAACAACCCTCTCTGTGAGGAGAGGAAATGGTGGCATCACCTGTCTAGAAGCAGCTGGACAGACACCATGAGCGTTGGTATGATCTAAACAGGATTACAAACACACACGTGTGTCCAGTCGTGATGTGCAGCACATGGCTGTTTGTGTGTGGAAGGGTGGACTCATGACTTCCTCTGTCGGACTGTGTCCATACTGCCGTTTAGCTTGCTGCGGCCGGACGAGGCTGTACTGCTCCCGTCAGCATGTCCAGGCACTCGGTCCCGCTCCGAAGAGCCTTCCTGTCTGCGCCGCCGTGTCTCTTTGTATCGGAGCGTGATGTCACTGTCAATGCAGAACACTTGCTCAGTTAATGCATCATAACGTCCTCCCTGCAGGGTCACATGCTGCTGAAATACTCAGATTTACATTTCCTCTCAAAATCTTTTACATGTTGTTTCAAACCTG
Source organism: Gobiocypris rarus (assembly GCA_023029165.1). Classification (NCBI taxonomy): domain Eukaryota; kingdom Metazoa; phylum Chordata; class Actinopteri; order Cypriniformes; family Gobionidae; genus Gobiocypris; species Gobiocypris rarus. Next base: position 3,304,957 of record CM040913.1, read on the forward strand.
TATGAATCTCTTTATTCTGAGGAACATTTCTCAAATGATCTCTGTTCTCCACAGAAAGAAAAACACAGGTTTGAATCAACGGGGATAGTAAATGATGACAGAATTTGTATTTTTGGGTGAACCATCACTTTAATACTCATTTAATATCCATTAAACTCATTGCTTTATTTATGAGGTTGTAACTGCAGTGTAAATGCATTCACGCCACCTCTGCTGCAATCTCGAACGGTCTGCAGATCTAAATACCAGCTTCTGAAAATTAATAATCATGGCCATTGTAGCCTAAACGTTTGTGTAGTGAATTCTGTCGAATCAAATCTAATATTTCTGTATAAAGCTACCTTTTGTAATTTCTTAGATGCTTCTCATTTTTTTCACAATAATGACTTTTAATGATCTTTTGGCATAATCTCTCTGATTGATTACTTTCTGGGCTGTGATTTATTTGATTAAATTAAATGACGTAATTAGTTACATAAAAAGACAGATAGACAGAAAAACAGACTGACAGACAGACAGAAAAACAGACAGACAGACAGACAGGCAGACAGACAGACAGACAGACAGACAGACAGAAAGACAGATAGACAGACAGACAGATAGATAGACAGAAAGACAGATAGATAGACAGACAGAAAGACAGATAGACAGACAGATAGATAGACAGAAAGACAGATAGAAAGACAGATAGATAGACAGAAAGACAGATAGAAAGACAGATAGATAGACAGACAGACAGAAAGTCAGACAGACAGACAGAAAGTCAGACAGACAGACAGAAAGTCAGACAGACAGACAGACAGATAGACAGAAAGACAGACAGAAAGACAGATAGATAGACAGAAAGACAGATAGATAAACAGACAGACAGAAAGACAGACAGATAGACAGAAAGACAGATAGATAAACAGATAGACAGAAAGTCAGACAGACAGACAGAAAGTCAGACAGATAGACAGACAGGCAGATAGACAGACAGACAGACAGACAGATAGATAGATAAACAGACAGACAGAAAGACAGATAGATAGACAGACAGAAAGACAGACAGATAGACAGAAAGACAGATAGACAGAAAGACAGATAGATAAACAGATAGACAGACAGACAGAAAGTCAGACAGACAGAAAGACAGATAGACAGAAAGTCAGACAGACAGACAGATAGATAGACAGAAAGACAGATAGACAGACAGACAGATAGAAAGACAGATAGATAGACAGACAGACAGACAGACATATAGACAGACAGACAGATAGAAAGACAGATAGAAAGACAGATAGATAGACAGACAGACAGACAGACAGACAGACAGACAGACAGACAGATAGAATCTGCATTTATGCTGCTATCAGTGACTATGGTTAAAGAGATTATATACAAGGTCAATACCGGATGAAAAAACGCCACAAGGTCCAAATAAGGATGAGAGCGATTCCGAGTATCCAGCACTGAGTGACGAAGAAGGGGATTGGCAACATGATGGTATTGGGATCGTATTTGACCACGATCAGAAACTCTGTGACCGTGATAGTCGCCACAATCCACGCTTGCTGTCCCAACTTTTTATGGAATTTCCTATAATGCAAAAGATACATTAGATTTGCTTACTGCAAACACACAAATGGAGGAATGACAGCAAAAAGAATTGTTCCTAGTGAGCTGCCTAACTAGGTCATATTTTTAGGCCTCACAAGCATGTCCCAGAAAAACCTCTCCAAACAACAAAATCTTAATAGCACGGCATGCATTACATGCAAATAAGACAATCCCTGAATACATGGCAACAATCTTCCAAAATGGAAGGGAGAATTGAGAGATTTTCTTTTCTCTCTGATGACGTTCTGACTGGTGAGTGGACAAGCTGTTACTCACATGAGATCGACCTTAGAAGGTAGCAGCCTCAATAGACAAGTTAGTGAGGCAGCTCATTCGGATTGGGAAAAGCTCTAGATTGTATTTACGGATCATCCATGAAGTCGTAGATCTCGCGCATGGCCACTCCGCCCACGTTCACAAAGAAGACGAGCCTCAAAAGCACCAGATAATGCTCCGGAGGCATCCACAGGACAAACTTCAAATAAAACGTGTTCAACTCTGCCAACAAGAACTACAAATAAGACAGAAAAAGGGTCATTTCTATTTCAAAATCACTGTGCGGTGACTGTAAGCACTAGTCATGTGACTCACCATGAAAATAATACCCAACACCGCCAGCCACCGTCGCAGGTTAGACGCTGGACGCCATTCAAAATTCACCCAACTGTACGGGTAAACTGGAAGGCGATTCGTTTAATTTTCCCCCTGAAACACAAACATGACAGGGTGTCATGACAGTTCAGAGTTTTAGAGGTTGCTTAGCTTAGCATAATGAATGGAATCCTATGTTGCCAGCTAGCATGTCCCAAGCAAAACTGATCCAAAATAAAAACAAAACCCACCTAATTACTTCTTGTGGCCTGCGTATTCACAGCGAGTACAGATAGCGATGCAGATTAAGACTAGACGATTTCCTAGGCAGATATTGGGACTATATTATGGGGAAGCACTGCTACTTGGGCGCAGATATATTTGGAGATGTCATGTGTTGCGTGATACCTCTGCGCTATTTGCATCGCTATTTGTATTCGTTGTGGTGAATATGCAGGCCACAAGAAGTAATTAGGTGGGGGGTTGTTTTTGTTTTTTTTTGGATCACTTTTACTCGGGACATGCTAGCTGGCAACATAGGATTCCATTCATTATGCTAAGCTAAGCTAGAAAACAACCTAAAACAAAGCATGCACTGAGACAAAAATGCATTTTCCCACATATCTAAATGTAGGAAAGAAGTTAAAAAGCCCTATTTCTAAAAACGCTGGAGAGTTACTTTAAGAGGTGTAATGTGTTTTTACTTGTATGTTGGGATGTGCCACAATCCCTGCCACTGATACGGCTTCATGGAGAGCCAACCGAGCGTCTTCATGCCGCAGTAAATGCCCAACCCGTTACACAGCAACACATCCATGATCCACTGCAGCGGGAGAGATTCATTTCATCTGACCTCTTTAATGTATGATTCACAGGGTGTGTATCTGGTGTGTTTTACTCACATGGTCCCACCAGCACTCGGAGAAGTTGGGCAGCTGGTGTTCGAGACTGTACTCCAGGAACTCAAACATCACGCTGATGATCATACACATCCACCAGTCCCTGATCATCAGTGTCTGACACACACAGAAACAAACACGTGACTAAAAGTTTCCAACTCAGTTTTTTGATGCGGTCTGATTTCAAACATGTGGTAGCGTGTTCATTTGCTAACATGCATCAGATTCAGATACAGACACCAACCTTTATGTACCAGCCGAGAAAATGAGCAGGAACAAATCCATCCATTTTGTCCTGTTGGGAAAATAATAATAGTAGAATAACAAAAGTATTAAAAGAATTAAAAACATTAACCTTCATGTGACAAATCAGTCCCTCACAGATCAAAATGACCCGACATTTTTATAATAATGTTTTTCTATTTTTATTGTTCTCTTTTGCAGATTTTATTTTATTTACCTTTAGCGTACTATATTTTAGCAATTAATAATAGAATTTACGCACATTCTTTCAACTTAAATTCAAATAACTCAACATTTCATGCATAACCCTATTAAAGGCACAATATGTAAGATTTTTTTATTAAAATATCCATAAACCACTAGAACAGTGTTATATATTTTGTTGACTTGTGTGCTTACATTATCCCAAATGTTCCCAAGAATGTTTAAATTAAGAGAAATAAGCCATTTTCACCAGGACACGGAACAATCTTTCAATGATAACATACCCGCCTCCTTACCTTTGATTAGGGGTGTGCGATATTGACAAAAAAAAGATATCTCGATATTTTCTAGGATTTTCTCGATAACCATAATTGGATGATATTTTGTGTGTTTTTGTGCTGGTACTTTGGCAGGTGTAGGACTGCCATGGTCCGCTGGTCCGCAAGTTTATGATATTCTTCATATTCTGTGTGGTGGTCAGTTCACAGAAGTGACACCTTGATACATTTATTTTTTTACATCTTTTGTGTCAATTTCATAAAATTAATAAAAATGAATTATAATTAGACACAATAGGGCTGTTACCATCGAATTAAATAATAATTTTATCAACAAAATGTATCTTTGCAGTGCAGAGGAAACACAGAAGCTGCATCTGAAGTGGCATTTAGATCATTTACACAGCTCAGAAGTGACAAATTAATATCCTACAGTTATGCATAATGTTTTGATGTTTAAAACAAAATGTTGAATAATATTGATATTTGAAATTATTTAAAACATGTAAAGATACTTTAACTGTGAAATTCAAACTGCCAGTAGGTGACAGCAAGTCATGTTTAATGAGTGAGTCATTGAGATTCAACCGATTCATTCAAACAGCTGATTCATTCAAACAGCCGATTCATTCAAACAGCCGATTCATTCAAACAACCGATTCATTCAAACAGCCGATTCATTCAAACAGCGATTCATTCAAACAGCCGATTCATTCAAACAACCGATTCATTCAAACAGCCGATTCATTCAAACAGCCGATTCATTCAAACAGCCGATTCATTCAAACAGCCGATTCATTCAAACAACCGATTCATTCAAACAGCCGATTCATTCAAACAGCCGATTCATTCAAACAACCGATTCATTCAAACAACCGATTCATTCAAACAACCGATTCATTCAAACAACCGATTCATTCAAACAACCGATTCATTCAAACAGCCGATTCATTCAAACAGCCGATTCATTCAAACAGCCGATTCATTCAAACAGCCGATTCATTCAAACAGCCGATTCATTCAAACAGCCGATTCATTCAAACAGCAGATTCATTCAAACAGCAGATTCATTCAAACAACCGATTCATTCAAACAGCAGATTCATTCAAACAACCGATTCAATCAAACAGCCGATTCATTCAAACAACCGATTCATTCAAGCAACCGATTCATTCAAACAACCGATTCATTCAAACAACCGATTCATTCAAATAACCGATTCATTCAAACAACCGATTCATTCAAACAACCGTTTCATTCAAACAACCGATTCATTCAAACAGCCGATTCATTCAAACAGCCGATTCATTCAAACAACCGATTCATTCAAACAGCCGATTCATTCAAACAACCGATTCATTCAAACAACCGATTCATTCAAACAACCGATTCATTCAAACAACCGATTCATTCAAACAACCGATTCATTCAAACAACCGATTCATTCAAACAGCCGATTCATTCAAACAACCGATTCATTCAAACAACCGATTCATTCAAACAACCGATTCATTCAATCGTTTTCTCTGGCAGTGCATGATCAAACAGCCTAAATGTCTTGACCCAGTGGAAGATCAAATTCGCTCTTCAGACGTTTTACAACACGTGTTGCTTTGCAACATCAGGAGAAAACATGAAGACAAAGATAGTCAGCTCGTGTTCATTCATCGCAATGCTGACGCATCTTTGCGGGGAAATAAAACTTTTTTTTTTTTAAACTAATATTTAATTGTCTTAATCTTTATGTTACCATTATTAACTGAAAATGTTTTTTTTTATTTTTTTTATTTAACATACAGACATACAAACCACAATAGTGCAGTAATTGACAATCGAGTAATTACATAATTCTAGAAGTGAAATAAAATGTGTGTAAATGTATAGGCTGTGTGGGTGAGTGTGGGTGTGTGTATTCATAATCAAAATTACCCATTTACTATTTATTATATTATCACTACCATGGATTATGGATTTCAATGGTCAAAGATATGTAAAAGTGCACATCCTGTGAGTATTCAGGTAAACACAGGGGGTCTTTAGTGAGCGTGTACAGTTGAGGTGATTGGATCGGTGTTAAGCCGGATCTAATATTCTGTGTGATTAATGTTAATCAAACAACAATGAAAAAAAGAAAACCACCCCATGACTGGCTAAATCATTTTAATATATTCATTAAGAATCAGTGTATAGTTAATTTATTGAGTGAAGACTAAGCTGTTTTTTTTATTTATTTCTTGACTTGCTATACTGTTAAATAGACCGATAGCTGAAAAATAAAGCACTGTTTGTGTCATATTGTTTGTAATTTGCATTTTTAGCTTATTTTTAAAAACAAAGATAAAAAAATTGCAATTAGAAGAAATGGTCAAAAACCAGGGCGGGAACATGCTGGCCACGTGTGTTTTTAGTTAAAAAATGAAATAAGACCAAGTTCTGTTGTCATATTATTCAATTACTTTTACTGGGTGGTATTTTGTGGTATCGATTTAGTATCAGTATCGAGGTATTTTAGTCTGGTATCGTATCGAATCATAATTTTGGTATCGGGACAACACTAGTTCCTACACTGCAGCCTCTACTCATAATACATCAATATTTACTGTCCATTTATTTATTTATTTAAAATAAATCTTTTAAGAGCAGGATAATGTACAGTCAACCAGTCATTATCAGTAGAGTTTATTCTGTGATTTACACTATCTCTAGGATTAGATGTATATTTCATACCCTATAAGTGACCCTCTGTAACAGATGCATCTTTATTATCGGTGTTGAAACTTGTTAATATGATGCTGGTTGTGATGCATACCCAGATATTGTGGAAGGGGTCGGTAGGGTGTCCAGGGTCATAAATGAGACAGTTTCCTCCATAATCTCTTTCAGGAAGAGGGACGCCCAGTTTTGGGTCTATGTACTTCATGAACTGCCTGCCATCATGAACTGTCTGAATTACAAAAACATCACATTTAAATATGATCCAATAAATCAATCAAATATGTAAAGTTGTGAGGCTGATAACGAACCTGGAACAGGATGAAGATGAGGAAGAGTTCATACACAACCGAAACACACAGCCAGAAACGCCAGTAAGCTGCAGAGACAAACGCACACCATCAACTCTTGAATAAACACAAATCAATACTAATGCAGTGAAATACTAATAGCTAACATTATACACCGTGTACAGGAGAATAATGGGGGTTTCTTGTTTGCATCACGTCTGAAATGAATCTGGAGACAGCATGAGCTATCACAATCATAACCATGAGGCCAAATTCATTTTTACTTCAAATATTGTGAAGTCTTTAAGAAGGCAGTATTTCCATATGGTTAATACATAAAAGAAAGGAGCTCTTGTTCAAGTGCCCCATTATGCTTTTTTTTTGGATTCTCCTACAAAAGGTTTACATGCATCCGATGTCAAGACACTTTTTAATTTTCTCATAATAATAATAATAATAAAATCACAATTTCTCAATGGGTCTGAAAAATCGGTTTCTCTAAACACCTCCTTTCTGAGAGTCTAATGTGCTCTGATTGGTCAGATGGCCCAGTCTGTTGTGATTGGTCTACTGTGCTCTGATTGGTCAGATGGCCCAGTCTGTTGTGATTGGTCTACTCTGCTCTGATTGGTCAGATGGCCCAGTCTGTTGTGATTGGTCTACTCTGCTCTGATTGGTCAGATGGCCCAGTCTGTTGTGATTGGTCTACTGTGCTCTGATTGGTCAGATGGCCCAGTCTGTTGTGATTGGTCTACTCTGCTCTGATTGGTCAGATGGTCCAGTCTGATGTGATTGGTCTACTCTGCTCTGATTGGTCAGATGGCTCAGTCTGATGTGATTGGTCTACTCTGCTCTGATTGGTCAGATGGTCCAGTCTGTTGTGATTGGTCTACTCTGCTCTGATTGGTCAGATGGTCCAGTCTGTTGTGATTGGTCTACTCTGCTCTGATTGGTCAGATGGTCCAGTCTGTTGTGATTGGTCGACTATGCTCTGATTGGTCAGATGACCCAGTCTGTTGTGATTGGTCTACTCTGGTCTGATTGGTCAGATGGCTCAGTCTGTTGTGATTGGTCTACTCTGCTCTGATTGGTCAGATGGTCCAGTCTGATGTGATTGGTCTACTCTGCTCTGATTGGTTAGATGGCTCAGTCTGATGTGATTGGTCTACTCTGCTCTGATTGGTCAGATGGTCCAGTCTGTTGTGATTGGTCGACTATGCTCTGATTGGTCAGATGGCCCAGTCTGTTGTGATTGGTCTACTCTGCTCTGATTGGTCAGATGGCCCAGTCTGTTGTGATTGGTCTACTCTGCTCTGATTGGTCAGATGGCCCAGTCTGTTGTGATTGGTCTACTCTGCTCTGATTGGTCAGATGGCTCAGTCTGTTGTGATTGGTCTACTGTGCTCTGATTGGTCAGATGGTCCAGTCTGTTGTGATTGGTCTACTGTGCTCTGATTGGTCAGATGGCCCAGTCTGTTGTGATTGGTCTACTCTGCTCTGATTGGTCAGATGGCCCAGTCTGTTGTGATTGGTCTACTCTGCTCTGATTGGTCAGATGACCCAGTCTGTTGTGATTGGTCTACTCTGCTCTGATTGGTCAGATGGTCCAGTCTGTTGTGATTGGTCTACTCTGCTCTGATTGGTCAGATGGTCCAGTCTGTTGTGATTGGTCGACTCTGCTCTGATTGGTCAGATGGCCCAGTCTGTTGTGATTGGTCGACTCTGCTCTGATTGGTCAGATGGTCCAGTCTGTTGTGATTGGTCTACTCTGGTCTGATTGGTCAGATGGCTCAGTCTGTTGTGATTGGTCTACTCTGTTCTGATTGGTCAGATGGTCCAGTCTGATGTGATTGGTCTACTCTGCTCTGATTGGTCAGATGGCTCAGTCTGATGTGATTGGTCTACTCTGCTCTGATTGGTCAGATGGTCCAGTCTGTTGTGATTGGTCTACTCTGCTCTGATTGGTCAGATGGTCCAGTCTGTTGTGATTGGTCTACTGTGCTCTGATTGGTCAGATGGTCCAGTCTGTTGTGATTGGTCTACTCTGCTCTGATTGGTCAGATGGCTCAGTCTGTTGTGATTGGTCTACCCTGCTCTGATTGGTCAGATGACCCAGTCTGTTGTGATTGGTCTACTCTGCTCTGATTGGTCAGATGGCCCAGTCTGTTGTGATTGGTTTACTCTGCTCTGATTGGTCAGATGGCCCAGTCTGCTGTGATTGGTCTACTCTGCTCTGATTGGTCAGATGGCCCAGTCTGTTGTGATTGGTCTACTGTGCTCTGATTGGTCAGATGGCCCAGTCTGTTGTGATTGGTCTACTCTGCTCTGATTGGTCAGATGGCCCAGTCTGTTGTGATTGGTCTACCCTGCTCTGATTGGTCAGATGGCCCAGTCTGTTGTGATTGGTCTACTCTGATCTGATTGGTCAGATGGCCCAGTCTGCTGTGATTGGTCTACTCTGCTCTGATTGGTCAGATGGCCCAGTCTGTTGTGATTGGTCTACTCTGCTCTGATTGGTCAGATGGCCCAGTCTGCTGTGATTGGTCTACTCTGCTCTGATTGGTCAGATGGCCCAGTCTGTTGTGATTGGTCTACTCTGCTCTGATTGGTCAGATGGCCCAGTCTGCTGTGATTGGTCTACTCTGCTCTGATTGGTCAGATGGCCCAGTCTGCTGTGATTGGTCTACTCTGCTCTGATTGGTCAGATGGCCCAGTCTGTTGTGATTGGTCTACTCTGCTCTGATTTGTCAGATGGCTCAGTCTGTTGTGATTGGTCTACTGTGCTCTAATTGGTCAGATGGCCCAGTCTGTTGTGATTGGTCTGCTATGCTCTGATTGGTCAGATGGCACAGTCTGTTGTGATTGGTCTACTCTGCTCTGATTGGTCAGATGGCCCAGTCTGTTGTGATTGGTCTACTCTGCTCTGATTGGTCAGATGGCCCAGTCTGTTGTGATTGGTCTACTCTGCTCTGATTGGTCAGATGGCCAGTCTGTTGTGATTGGTCTACTCTGCTCTGATTGGTCAGATGGCCCAGTCTGTTGTGATTGGTCTACTGTGCTCTGATTGGTCAGATGACCCAGTCTGTTGTGATTGGTCTACTGTGCTCTGATTGGTCAGATGGTCCAGTCTGTTGTGATTGGTCTACTGTGCTCTGATTGGTCAGATGGCCCAGTCTGTTGTGATTGGTCTACTCTGCTCTGATTGGTCAGATGGCTCAGTCTGTTGTGATTGGTCTACTCTGCTCTGATTGGTCAGATGGCCCAGTCTGTTGTGATTGGTCTACTCTGCTCTGATTGGTCAGATGGCTCAGTCTGTTGTGATTGGTCTACTCTGCTCTGATTGGTCAGATGGTCCAGTCTGATGTGATTGGTCTACTCTGCTCTGATTGGTCAGATGGCCCAGTCTGTTGTGATTGGTTTACTCTGCTCTGATTGGTCAGATGGCTCAGTCTGTTGTGATTGGTCTACTCTGCTCTGATTGGTCAGATGGTCCAGTCTGTTGTGATTGGTCTACTGTGCTCTAATTGGTCAGATGGCCCAGTCTGTTGCTATTGGTCTACTGTGCTCTGATTGGTCAGATGGTCCAGTCTGTTGTGATTGGTTTAATGCTCTAATTGGTCAGATGGCCCAGTCTGTTGTGATTGGTCTACTGTGCTCTAATTGGTCAGATGGCCCAGTCTGTTGTGATTGGTCTACTGTGCTCTGATTGGTCAGATGGTCCAGTCTGTTGTGATTGGTCTACTCTGCTCTGATTGGTCAGATGGTCCAGTCTGTTGTGATTGGTCTACTGTGCTCTGATTGGTCAGATGGCCCAGTCTGTTGTGATTGGTCTACTCTGCTCTGATTGGTCAGATGGTCCAGTCTGTTGTGATTGGTCTACTCTGCTCTAATTGGTCAGATGGTCCAGTCTGTTGTGATTGGTCTACTCTGCTCTGATTGGTCAGATGGCCCAGTCTGTTGTGATTGGTCTACTCTGCTCTGATTGGTCAGATGGCTCAGTCTGTTGTGATTGGTCTACTCTGCTCTGATTGGTCAGATGGTCCAGTCTGTTGTGATTGGTTTAATGCTCTAATTGGTCAGATGGCCCAGTCTGTTGTGATTGGTCTACTGTGCTCTAATTGGTCAGATGGCCCAGTCTGTTGTGATTGGTCTACTGTGCTCTGATTGGTCAGATGGTCCAGTCTGTTGTGATTGGTCTACTCTGCTCTGATTGGTCAGATGGTCCAGTCTGTTGTGATTGGTCTACTCTGCTCTGATTGGTCAGATGGTCCAGTCTGTTGTGATTGGTCTACTCTGCTCTGATTGGTCAGATGGTCCAGTCTGTTGTGATTGGTCTACTGTGCTCTAATTGGTCAGATGGCCCAGTCTGTTGTGATTGGTCTACTCTGCTCTGATTGGTCAGATGGCCCAGTCTGTTGTGATTGGTCTACTCTGCTCTGATTGGTCAGATGGTCCAGTCTGTTGTGATTGGTCTACTCTGCTCTGATTGGTCAGATGGCCCAGTCTGTTGTGATTGGTCTACTCTGCTCTGATTGGTCAGATGGTCCAGTCTGTTATAGCAATCAAATTAAATCATTACCAGCAAATGCATCGTTGCACTGGTAGTGGTACAGAAGATGCTTCCGATTTGGTAAATTGCAAATGCATAAACAATGTTGAGAATAATATTAAAATTTTTATTTTTATTACTTCAATTTATTTTTAGCAGACATGCTCAAATTTGTGAAAACAGCTTGTGATATTGCTTAATTATATAATATAAAAATCTAGATCTCCGACAAATACTTTTGAGCATTTGTAATCATTTTGGTGTCATTTTTGTCACAATCCCTCGTTTATGAACTGGGCACAATAAATAACTCAAAGTAGAAATGAGTTATTGATTGCATCTGAAGCAGTAAGTTTTACATCCAATCACAGCAATGATGTTAATAATTAAATCAGACAATGCACCGGCAATTTATTAATATCCCAGGAGTTGTGGTCTCGACCGGTCTTGAAACAAAATCCCAAAATCCTGAGACAAGACCAAGAAAAGTGATCTTAAGACCGGTCTCGAGTACTACAACACTAGCTACAACTATAGACTGTATAAAAATATAGACGTAGTCGTTGCATCTTAGCAGCGCGTTATCGCGCGTCACTCCCGGATAACAGACAATGGGCAAAGAGGCGGGACGTGGGCGGAGCTGATGACTAACAGACAGCAGATAAATGGCTACCCACCTGTCACTCAAAGTGGCCACGCCCTTAATTATGCAGAACTTTAAGGCTTTATATAATGTAAACGAATGAGTTATAAAAACATTCACCCGCTCACAGTCGTAATGAAGGGCAAAATTAGCCGTTTAGACCAAAACTAGAATTTGTCCCAGACTGTAAACATGTTTTATTCTGCTGTAAAGTTGGGCATTTTAACATGAGCTCAATGAGATTCTCGGTCTCTAGTGGCCAGTCGAGGAACTGCAGTTTAAGTCACTTCCGTATCGGCTTCAAGAGAGACCGCGGGAGGAGCCGCTTGGCTAACTAGTGTTTGAGGGGCAAAGAAAGTAGACGTTGTTCGCGGTTAGCGAATGAAGACCATAGGCTTGCATTAAGCAAATGTATTACAGGAAATAAGACTGGAATTGCTTTTTTTGCCATGCACTTTAAATGTCTTTAAAACTCTGCAAACCTTTTACATTCATAAACAGCTTTATTACACTGCATGAAAGGTAATATTTGAAAAAGCATAATAGGAGATGCTTGAATTATGGATAGAGATTAAGTAAGTGAAAGCCCTTTTAGACTTAATCGCTACAACCATTTGTTTGCATCCATCTCTAGACACACTTCTCCTCTAAAACAACCTCACATACGTCACTGGGACTGAAATTCAACACGCTTTAAATAACTAAGACAGGAAGCCAAACTTATAATTTGTCAGTTATGTTGAGAGGCCTGAATGCTTTCTTCTCTGCTGACCCACCGGAGGGGTGGTGTGTTGGAAACCCCAGGACCAGCTCATCCAGCAGAGCGAGTCGGCCCTCATAGCACAGCAGAGCGCGTGTGTTGAAGGAGGAAGAGAGTTACTGTTGCTACAACACGGCTTCATTATGCTAAACTCTGGGTCTCTAACCAGATCTTATCTAATCATAATTTAAAAAAAAGTTAAACTATAGTCAAGTTGAAGCTACCTATTTGATTAGAAAGTTCACATTGGTCATATTTTTATAATTATGATAAAAATAACTGTTTATTAATTATTATAATTTTTATTTTTATTTAATTACACTTTTTAGCCAAATTGTGCAGCCCTACAAACAAGCAAATCAAACTTTTTTTTGTTTGTCGCATTTGAAATGTAATCATTGTGATTATTCAGCCTTACTATAAATTTGTGTTCAGTGTTGATGGTTTTATTGCAAATCTTCAGTGTTCGTGTGTCTGATACACTCCCTAAAGGATTATTAGGAACACACACTAATACTGTGTTTGTACCCTTTCACCTTCAGAACTGCCTTAATTCTACGTGGCATTGATTCAACAAGGTGCTGAAAGCATTCTTTAGAAATGTTGGCCCATATTGATAGGATAGCATCTTGCAGTTGAAGGAGATTTGTGGGATGCACATCCAGGGCACGAAGCTCCCGTTCCACCACATCCCAAAGATGCTCTATTGGGTTGAGATCTGGTGACTGTGGGGGCCATTTTAGTTCAGTGAACTCATTGTCATGTTCAAGAAACCAATTTGAAATGAATCGAGCTTTGTGACATGGTGCATTATCCTGCTGGAAGTAGCCATCAGAGGATGGGCACATGGTGGTCATAAAGGGATGGACATGGTCAGAAACAATGCTCAGGTAGGCCGTGGCATTTAAACCATGCCCAATTGGCACTAAGAAAACATCCCCCACACCATTACACCACCACCACCACCAGCCTGCACAGTGGGAACAAGGCATGATGATCCATGTTCTCATTCTGTTTACGCCAAATTCTGACTCTACCATCTGAATGTCTCAACAGAAATCCAGACTCATCAGACCAGGCAACATTTTTCCAGTCTTTAACTGTCCAATTTTGGTGAGCTTGTGCAAATTGTAGCCTCTTTTTCCTATTTGTAGTGGAGATGAGTGGTACCCGGTGGGGTCTTCTGCTGTTGTAGCCCATCCGCCTCAAGGTTGTGGGTGTTGTGGCTTCACAAATGCTTTGCTGCATACCTCGGTTGTAACGAGTGGTTATTTCAGTCAAAGTTGCTCTTCTATCAGCTTGAATCAGTCGGCCCATTCTCCTCTGACCTCGAGCATCAACAAGGCATTTTCACCCACAGGACTGCCGCATACTGGATGTTTTTCTCTTTTCACACCATTCTTTGTAAACCCTAGAAATGGTTGTGTGTGAAAATCCCAGTAACTGAGCAGATTGTGAAATACTCAGACCGGCCCAGCTGGCACCAACAACCATGCCACGCTCAAAATTGCTTAAATCCCCTTTCTTTCCCATTCTGACATTCAGTTTGGAGTTCAGGAGATTGTCTTGACCAGGACCACACCCTAAATGCATTGAAGCGACTGCCATGTGATTGGTTGATTAGATCATTGCATTAATGAGAAATTGAACAGGTGTTCCTAATAATCCTTTAGGTGAGTGAGTGATATATATATATATATATATATATATATATATAAACATACACATACATACATATACATATACACACACAAACACACACAGCTGTACAACTATAACGCTAATATTTATGGCTGTCTCAGGGGACTTTTACTTAGGTTTTAACTAAAAATTGTAAATGTTTCATAAGTTTTGGCTGTTCATTTACATGAAAACAGCGTTTTGGGGGCCTGACAATGCAAAATTTGTGGTTTCAAAGAAACATTTTTGAAAATTATCCCGTTATCATCTCAATGTAAACTACAAAAACACAAAAAAGTGACAGCATGCGTATTATGTGTTCAGTCTATAGGTCTATTAAGTTTCATAATATAGTGTTTATTTACAAAGTGACATCGCCAACTACTGGTCTGGCATGAATAATATAGTATTTTTAGTCCTTTTCGCAGATCCGTGTGAAATTAAACCATTAAGTTTTTATTTGAAGGTGTTTTTAAGTTTCTACTGTAAAGCAAGCCACTGTGAGACACCACATCTTGAGCTGCTTGCATGCAAATGTGCACAAAGAGTCACAATTTCGGTTTTATTTCAATTAAACGTTGAGCCTTAATTTACAGTGAATGTTTAAAAACCCCTCAGTCTACATAATTTAATCTAAAACAGGGATTCAGTTCATTATTCTAACACAAAAAGAACTGGGAACAGTATTGAGTGATGAGTCAAATGACATTTTTAAGAACTGGTTCATTGAAATAAAGACAAATGAGTCTTTCCAACACTACTTGTCTGATTATTGCATCAGCTCGCTCAGTCGTAATGCAATGTGAAAAACTGTGTTTGTTTAGTCACGCTACACTGCTGGATGTTGGAAAGCATGTTACTGGAAAAGGTAACTTATTCCCGAAGCAGCTGAGCAAATGTCACACTACTGAAACATGTGGTTAAGTCACTGCTTTTAGCTACTCCACCCCAACGGCACCATAGGATCTCACAATTATCTCATCCTCACTGTAAACCGCACCAACTAACAGAAGTCGACATGAAGGTGGAACCTGTGTTAAATCATCCGAAGGTTACCATTGTAGCTTCGGTTAGGGTTAGATTATGTTTAAGTGAACTGGTCTGACCTGGGTGAGGGCGCGTGAAGGGACCATCTTTAGCTTGAGTTACTCCAAAACAAAGGAACACCAGAATACTGGCCACAATTCCTCTGAAAAAAAAGACAAAATACATATTAAAAACAAACACTTATTAAGGGAACTGTAACTACACAACTACATTTCTAAATAAATCTGGGGACTTTTCTCTGCCACGATATTATGGTGTTTTGGGCATTGCTAGGTATATTCCATAGACAAGGGCTATTCAAATCTTACCCTGGAGGGCCAATGCACTGCAGATTTGAGCTCCAACCCTGATCAAACACACCTGAACATGCTAATCAATGTCTTCAGGATCATTAGAAAATCACAGGTAGGTGTGTTTGATCAGGGTTAGAGCTCAACTCTGCAGTGCATTGGCCCTCCAGGGTAAGATTTGAATAGACCTGCCATAGACTGCATAAAAATATGGACCGTGACGTCACCCATAGGATTATGAAGAGCAGTTCTGATCTTAGCAGCGCGTTATCGCGCGTCACTCCCGGATAACAGACAATGGGCAAAGAGGCGGGACATGGGCGGAGCTGATGACTAACAGACAGCAGATAAATGGCTACCCACCTGTCACTCAAAGTGGCCACGCCCT